>JAYEVE010000929.1:0-200000 GCA_036346375.1 Guadua angustifolia | reverse complement strand
TCAGGCTTCCTTCGTCCATTCAAAATGGTTAGTCTTTTTAACAATTTGAACAGGGCAGTGTTTCATTCTCCCAACCGCAATGAACCGCCTCAGGAGGCCATGCAACCGCCAAACATTGACTTGCTTGAGTCGCACAAGGCGCTTCATGTGCTCGATGGTCGATATCTTGTCGATTGGCCTCAATGTTCCTACCGACACCGTAAAACCCAAAGAACTTGCCGAGGGCACACCAACACGCACTTTTCCTAAGTTGAGCTTCGTGCAATTCATCCGGAGGTTAGCAAAGGTTTCTCCAGTCTTGGATCATTTCTTCACTTTTTCTCGATCTTCACCACTAAGTCATCAACATAAACTTCAAGGTTGCGCCTCTATCCGGGGCGGAAGGTAATATGCATGGCACGCCGTAAGTAGAACTCAGATTCTTTAAACCAAAAGCCATTCTTACATAACAAGACACACCGGCTGGGGTTACAAAAGCGCTTTTTCTTCATCTTCGAAAGTGCCATGCTAACTGTGGTACCCGGAGTACGATCCAAAAACACACAAGATTCACACCCGCCGTGGAATCTACAATGAGATCGACCCGGCAGGATAAGGATCCTTCTGTGCCTTGTTGAGGCCTGTGAAATCAACACACATGCGCCACCTCCCTGGATTTCTTGACGAGCACGGGTTGGCGAGCCACTCAGATGAGAGACTTCGACTATCCCAAGGCGCCAGCCTTCTCTACCTCCTCTCGAATGGCATCCGCCGCCCCGCTACCGCCTCCACCTTCACGGATCGGGCGACGTTAGAGCTGCTTGTTAATCGGTGCTCGATCACCTCCCCGGGACCCCAAATATGTCTGGATGGTTGCCAGCTAACACGCTCAGATTTGATCGAGGAAGGTGACGAGCTGCCTTCCTATTTGGCGCCGAGGTTGGCGCCAATATTGACGGTTTCGATTCGCCTCACTCAGTATGCACCACCTTAACCTCACCGGTGGAGCCGGGCGAGGCACGGGTCCGGCCCGAGGGGCTCCCGAGGAAGTGGCGCTAGGCGCCGACGCAAG
This sequence comes from Guadua angustifolia, assembly GCA_036346375.1. Lineage (NCBI taxonomy): Eukaryota > Viridiplantae > Streptophyta > Magnoliopsida > Poales > Poaceae > Guadua > Guadua angustifolia. The sequence goes on along the minus strand of JAYEVE010000929.1, from coordinate 198,949 downwards.
TGGCGCCGGCCAGATCCCAAGCCCGCCAGGCAACGCAGGCCTCCGACTTATCCACGGTGAGGATAATGGGGTCACGGGCCCTGCATCTTCACCACCATGTACGCCAGAGTGGTGACCGCCATGAACTTGACCAACGCCACGACCAAGTAAGGCTATATGGGAGGTCGAATCGGCGACCAAGTCCACCATCTCTAAGGGTGGTTATCCTTCTCCCGAAAGTGACGGGAGGCAAACTTGGCCTAAGGGGAACAGTTCAAGATCTCGGGCCACCTCAAGAACGGCAGGTCAGCGCAACTGCCTCGGATTCTGCAGCCATGAATGCCGACACGACAAGAGGTTGAGGGAGCCGCCGCCGCCCATCAAGACTCCGCCCCAATCAAGACATTCCGACCGTGGGCGCCACCACGACGGGAGAGGCCCCAGTCGGGGTTTGCAGTGGTCGACCCGATCAAGGTGATCGCTTGTCTGACCACTTCTGTCCGACCCGCCCTAGGCTTGACGCCGTGGCGACACCTCCTTTTCACCGCTTATAAGCGGTGTTGAGGGAATAGCGACGAACCACCATAGATGTACGCCACAGCAGTGATCCGCCTGCCGAAAGCTGGCGGCGGATCCGATCTCGATCATCATCATCGTGGTGGCGCTTCCTGAGCCACCGCTTCCACCATCCTATTTACGCACCCGACACCCGGCCCGTGTCGTGCGTGTTGGTCCTGTGGATGGGGCAGAGAGTTCGCCTCCTTCGCCGCTATCGCTTCGACGATCAAGGGCGGTCTTCGCTACCGTCACGACGGCCTTCACGCCGATCGCGGCGGTTATCACGCCGGTCACGGCGATCGCCACGCCGGTCCGGCGCGGCGCTTTTGTGGCGCTGGGTTCATCGCCGCGGCGCTGCCAAGACTCGCCGTCTCTCCTCGCTCGCCTGCGGTTTTCTGCCCGCGACGGCCGCACTCTTCGATGTCCTGCCTCATCCTTGCTCTCGCCACCATGGGCCAGCGCCGGCCCTCTCGCTCATGTCCGCGCACACTTATGTGCGAGGGAGAACAGCTCGAGGTGGTACCGATGGTGCGGTAGCCATCTTCTTTCATCTTGCGGTCGCAAGACGCCTCCGTATATGCTTATAACGACCGATCGCCGTAAATATGGGGATCGTGTTGCGCAAGGATGTAACTCGCCGAATGAAGTCGCAAGAACGACTTCTTCTCTGCTCCAGTATGTGGAGGTCATCCTCCACGCCGGCCGCGCAAAGGACCCTTGAAAGTTGGCGATGAAGAGGTTGCACAACTCTCCCCACGAGTGCATGCACTGGGAGGTTCAATACCAAGAACGGCAGAGCCCGCAAGGCCGTGGAAGGTAATTGGCCATGACCTTTTCAGATCCACCGCCGCCGCACTTCGCCGTGTATATTTGCAAGAACTCCTCCCGTTGGTGGTGCCATCGCATTTCCATGGATGCCGGGCGAACTGCTTGCCACACCACGGGCGCAAATGACGAGAGAAAGCCTAGCACCCGACGCCGAGAGGGAACCCAACAATTTCACCAGAGCCCGGTCCGAGACCGCCCGAGCGCGGCCTGTTCTCGTCGAATCGGAGGAGGATCCTCCTCCTTGGTCCGAGAATGAGAGCCTCGAAACTCTCACCGTCGGAGGCTATCTCGCTTCTCAGGCGCTGCAAACGCCCATGAAGGTCATCGCCAGGCCAGGCCGGGCGGCTTTCATCCAAAGCGACTCTAAGGTCCCCACTTGCCGCAGCCGGGACCGGCGGCCACAGCCCCTCCTTCGGTCTCGCCCGCCTGGTGCGCTCAGCATGCGCCTCAGGCACTATTGCACCAACGGTGCCCGCCTGGTCGGGGGGCCCTACCCGAAGCTGGGCCGCATCCACGAGACCGGCGATGCTCCGGAGCCACGGAGTGGCCGGAGAGTCTCCTGCAAGTTCCACCGGAGGGTGGTCCAAGAGGAGACGGACAGCATGTAGGTTTTGAGCCGGGGTGGCCGCCTCCATGGCAAGCCGGTGTCGCACAGGAGGCCCCGCCGGATCCACAGGAGCAAGGCCGCCACCCTGCGGGGGCGGGTCGAGGTGATCCTCCGACCGGCGAGACTGCCGGGAGGCGCCCTGAGCACCACTCACCCCCGCCTGATCTTGGCGATGAGAGCCCGCCATCTCCAGGTGCGCGAACTTACGATTGAGCAAAAGAACACCGGAAACTCACCGGGGAGTTGGCCGGAAAAGCCAACCACTAGCCCTCCTACTGGGCGCGCCTGCCGGGCAGATTCCACCGACAGCCCGTGATCTACGCACCGGTTTTGTTCTGTGAGGAGGGCGCTTTTGGCAGCTAATCGAGAGGATGAAAACCCCAGAGGACTCCCACACGGAGGGTTTCTTGTTCACTTAACTAGGAAGAACAAGAGATTTTTATCCGTGTTTAGGCCCCTTGTTCAAGGGTAATAACCTTATGTCCTCGCTAAATTTCTTATGGGGTGACTTGAACCAAGACAGAAGTTCTTCGCCACTCACCATCCGCTAGCTTTCTAGTATCGCTTGGTCGATCGATCTAGGATCCGATCCCTTGTCCATGCACCCAAGGGCCCTTATATAGACCAAAGCAACCGGGTAGGTACAAGGAGGGTCATCATGCCGATCTAAACACATTTAATGCTTCTCTCGTGTTGTCCTGCTCTCCACCTCATTAAATGCCTACGCGTTTTGCTCGGTCCACGGATGGGACCCCTTTATGATGTAGGTGGAGGCGCTGAGGAATGGGCCGTTGCGTAAACCTCGCGAATCGATAAGCTCGCTGTGGCAGCTCGCCATCTCGACACAAGACGGGCGGCGAAGGAGCCTTCGAGGCGGCTACCGCGGCGCCACTTTTGTTTTGCGGCGGGCGTAGGGCGCTCGCCAATCGCCGCCACTCGCTACGTGGGCTGGCGCCGGGCGAAGCAGGCGTGTTCGCCACTGCCGCCGGGCGCCACGCGGACGGACGCCGCCGGCGGGCGTGATCGCCGCCGACGCTGTATCGCCACGTGGCCGGGCGCCGGCGAAAGTGGCGTGTTTCGCCACTCGCTGCCGGGCGCCACGTGGACGCGCGCCGGGCGGGCGTGATCGCCGCCGATCGCCAAAGCCGCCACGGGCCGGGCGCCAGCAGCAGACGTGTTTCGCCACTCGCCGCCGCACCACGGACGACGCTCGCCGGGCGGGCGTGATCGCCGCCGATCGCTAAAGCCGCCACGTGGTTGGGCGCCGCGAAGTGGCGTGTTTCGCCACCGCCACCGGGCGCCACGGACCGACGCTCGCCGGCGGGCGTGATGCCCGCCGATCGCCAAAGCCGCCACGTGATTGGACTTTAGGCGTGGAGAGGGTACCCTAGCGATAATACGCCGACACATGTCTGAAGGATGGCCCTCCGTGCCAAGAAGCCCCGTGGCGTGTTGATTGGTCTCGTCGACGAAGTCCTCCACCGTCGCGACATCAACGGCCTCGGCCATCACGAGGTCCGCGGCGAGAACGAGCTGCCTCTCTGCGACACAACCAAGCATTTTATCAGCCATCGCCCCGAAATCCAAAAAGACCCTACGAGCTGTCACGCCCACGTCAAGAGGGTGGGGTTAGCTCGGTCAAGCAAGGCAAAAAGAAAAAATAAAAAGAGAGGAGAAAGAAGAGGGGCGGAACCCGAAGATTACCTTGGGCGAGCTCCTCACTGTCATCTTCGGCGGGATTAGCCGCCGCCGCAACCACGATCTCGGATTTCTCTGCAACAGCATGACTGATCCTCGCCAACAGGGGGTCGACTTTCTCCATGTCGGCCTCCTCCAATGTCTTCTTCAAGTGCCGGTGCCTCGTCACGAGGGGCGACGTGTCCTCGTCCTCCTCCTCGGGCTCTCCCACCCGGGAGCTCGAAGTAGCTTGGGCTAGCTTAGCCTGGAGCTCGGCAAGCTCCCCTTCCAGCGCCTTGCGCTCGGCTTTCCTCGCCTCTTCGACCAGCTTCGCCTACTCCACGAGCTGTTACAAGCGAGCTATCAACCCTGCTTTCCTCTCAAAGTAACTTTTCATCCAGGCCTTTAGGTCGCTTAGCTCTTTCCTATCGGCGTACTCCAAGTGTTGCCGAGGAGGGCTCTTGGCCGAGGTCACCCGCCTCTTCAACGATCGAGTAGGGGGCGGCAGTGGTGGAGCATGACGCTTGACCCTCACCTTCTTGGTCTTGGCGGCAAGGATGATCTCCCCTTGGCTACACGCCAGCGGCTTAATCTTGGCCACTGCTGCTTCAAGGGCGATCTTCTCCTGCCAAAAAACAAACACAGAAACATTAGAAGAAGCCCGGGATGTGTTCCCTCGAGCATGAATCAGAAGGAAACTTACCACATCGCCCCGCTCGAGCACGTACTAGTAGTCCAGATCACCTTCATCACAACCACAAGCAAAGAACTCATAGTCACCTTCAGCTTCAGTACAATCTTCTATGGAAAGTTGGGAAGTTGCAAGGGTGAGTACAAAATGTACTCCGCAAGGCTTGGAAACATAATGCATGATAACTATATGCATGGCCAAACAATTGAAGACATAATATGGTTCATTTGGCGTAAAGCGGAATTCAATTTCAAATACCAATAGTAATTTCACAAAGCATCATTTAACAAAATGTAATAGAATAGTAATTAAATTTTGATATAACAACAACACAGGTGTAAGATCGAGGATGAGCCTAGAGGGGGGTGAATAGGCTTTTCTAAATTTTCTATCACTGAAAACAAGTTTAATGATTTCTAAGAACTAGTGACAATTTTGATAATTTTAATACTTAGCAATACTAGTGATCACCAAATAATAATAACTACTCAACTATATCAATGGCTAAGCAAGTAGCAAGAAGATAACCAATTTGCTAGAATTTCACAAAAGTAAAATGAAGCAAACCACAAGTAATGAACACGTGAATTTTTATCCCGTGGTCTCAGAGACTTGCCGGTCTCCCCTACTCCACGTTGAGGTGACTTGAATTTCTTCAAGCCGGCTCCTCTTGCTTGAGCCTTCCCCGATCACTTGTGGTAGCTCTTCCCCGCTCCGGGTAGGCGAGCTCCTTGCCTTCACAACCTTCCGGGCCTTCACACAAGCTTCTTTGTGAAGATCACCGGAACCTCACGCCTCCAAGCCATCTAGGAGGCGGCAACCTCTAAGAGTAACAAACTTGACGTATGCTTGAAGCTCAAGAGTGCAATCAATATGGCTCACTAATGCAATGCACTCAATTTTTTCTCCAAGAACTCAAAAATCAAGAATTGAATGCACTAGAGTGTGGAGAGAGTTGCAAGGGCTTAAAGAGTATTCAATGGAGTCACCAACCAGCCCTACACACAGGTGGGGGGGTATTTATAACTCCACTCCACTCAAACTAGCCGTTATTTGCTTTTTACCTGAATTTATGCTAAGGCTTCCAGATTACCGCCTCTAGGGCCTAGAGTACCGCACTGGTCTCAATAGCTATACAACACATTTAATGCACTGACACGTAGTCATATAGCTTTTTCCATATGGCTTCGTATTATCTCTTGGGGTGTGATAGTATCAAGACCTTGCCACCAAGGAACAACGATCATTATATTGCTATCAGAGAAGCAAGTCTTGTAGTACCAAGATTTATGTACTACCGCCCATCCCTAGCGGTAGTGCCGGCCAAGGGAGATCAGACGAAGAAGCTTACTGTTATAAAGCTACCGCCATTAAAGGCCCGGTAGTACCACACTTGCGGTACTGCCTCAACAGGATTTTTCAGAAATGAATATCTCTCAAATGCACAAATGTACCACTAGACCTTTTTGAGCCATATTGATGCACTTTTAAATCTCAAGACCCAAACCAAATCCCTCTTAATAGTACGGCGACTATCCTAACAACCCGATCTTCACCTCTAACTCCAAGATCGGTAAAATTTCTAGAAAAATATCTCTAAAGTTTTATACCTTCATTTCTTTTGCTTCCTTGATGCGTACTCCACTTTTTGTACTTGTGGCACTCCTCCGCACCTTGAAAAGCAGATTTTCCTATTCTCAACTTACTCATGAAAACAACGTTAGTCTTTTATCCTTAATTGTCATTAATTACCAAAACCTTAAATACATGGGGGCCTAGATGCTTTCAATCTCCCCTCTTTTGGTAATTGATGACAATCCTTATGAACAAATTGACGTAAAACGAGATTTTGGGTGAGTGACCAAAAAAAATAGTTACTCACACCGCAGAATTCTTATTTAGCAATATTTTGTCTTTTAGAGGACAAAAGATGTTTGGATCAAGATATTGCTAAATGAGAACATAACTCCCCCTACAAATGTGCTATGGATGAACAATAATATTATGCACATTTGTATATATGAGTTTCTTTAAGTGAGTGACTTACAAATGATATTATGAGAAGAATAAGCATGACATAATAAAGCAAAACTCATAAGAGAGAAAAACTTTCATAACCATAAAACGAGTTTACAACATCATTCAAATCCAACCACACAAGTCAATGTCATTTACAAGTTCATTTCAAGACTGCAATATATAGAGTATGCTAAGCTTCAGAGGAATTTTTCTCTTCAATTCTTCATTTCCATCTTCTCCCCCTTTGTCATCAAGGACCAAAAGGGGATCGCCAAAGTGCCATCTATGCCGCGCCGCCTCTAGGAGAGCCTAGAGCAGAGCTGGATGGCTGAGGAGGATGAGAAGAAGTGTGATCTATAGTGATAAAAGGAAGTGCTTAGAGCATCCACGCGCTCCCGGAGCTCCTCAACCATTTGACGATTATTATACTGGAGCTCAAGAACAAGCGCAAACTGGCCCATCATATTTGACTCTTGTTGCGCAAACCCGGCCATCATATCAGAGCGAAGGGTCTCAAGACTAGCAAGGTAAGCATCAGGCACTGAGACAGCTTGAGCGGCTTGAGCTTGGGCTTGGGCTTGGGCGGCTTGCTCCGCTTGAACTTTTGCTTGAGCGGCTTGCTCGGCAATGTGATGCAATACTTGAGGTGGAGCAACTCGAGGCTTATATGGCTTGTGAGGAGTAGGAGTGGCACCATTATACTCTGCAACTCTCCGGATTAGTGCCATGATATATGGAGCAAAGTAAATGGTCTTCCCCCTATCTTTAGGAGACTGAGCCATCTCCCTCAAGATGAAGTCCACCACATCAAATTTTTCCCTCGCCATAATCTTTGCAATAACATTCCAAGCATGGCCTCTCATAGCATCGAAGTTGCCACTTTTTGGATGAATAGTGACTCTAATGATTTTATTTACCATGCTTGGTTGGAGTTGCAAGCTAGCTGATTGTCCAATTCTGAAGGGGTGAGTTTGATCATAGAACTCAGCTGCTTAATCCAGAGTCAAAGGAGGCTCATCATGAATTTTGGGATACCGACTGTGGAAGATTCCCATGGCATGCTCAAAATCATCCTTGGAAGCTGTGAACTTGTGGGAGTCGGTCATCCAGGTGATTTGCTCAACAGAGTCAGAAATATGAAGAGTGGCATAGAACTGTTTGATGATCTTCTCATGATAGTCAGTCCTAGTACCAAGAAAGTTGTACAGGCTAGCTCCTCCAAACACTCAGGAATTCCAACAAATTCAGGCTGCTCTTGGATATGCTTCCAACTGACCCATCGCTGATTTGCAAACTCCTTTTCCAAATAGATTTGATCAAACACCTTCTGCTGGAAAAGGGAGTGGAATTTTGGGTTGGTTGCAGATCGAGGCTGAAAATAGTGATTCTGAGCTCGAATGGCATAATAGTCATCCCCTTTGATTTGGGAAGGATCATTGCGATGCCTTCCAACCTGAGCTTCTTCCTCCTCAGAGCTTTCCTCATTCTCACTTTCAGTCTCATCATCACTGCCAGTGATTTGAGGTGCAGTCGCGGGGACTTTTTTTTTCTTAGGCTGGGAAGGCTCAGCAGGTCCTCTTCCTTAGCTCTTGTGGTTCGCATGGCGATGGTGTAGGAGTTGTCGCTGTCTCCACTATCCGTGTCCGAAGTGGGAATGCCGCGACCCTTAGTCGTCTTCCTCGTGCCTCTACCTCCACCAGACGGACCGACCCCAGCTGTCTTTGTGCGAGGCATGATCTCTTGAAGGAGAGCACCACAAAGATTAAATCCAATGGAAGAAGTCCCAAAGATCACAAGGATGTGAGTGAGATTTGGATTAGGGTTTGAGAGGGAGAGAGAAAGAGAGCCGCACGGGAGAGGAGAGGAAGAGGCAGGGCCGGTGGGGAGAGATGAAAGAGAGAGGAGAGAGAGAGAGGAACGGCAGGTTTTGAGATGGCCCCACGCCTTTACAACTCGAGCGGTACTACCGCTCCTTGACCCCGGTAGTATCAAGAATGCGATTACACTGCTGTGGCTTAGAGTGCCGCACAAAGCTTAATGCTAGGAAGCCTTAGGAATTAAGGTTGCAAAATTGCTCATATATAGTCATAGCACTTATGAGTATATTTTAGAGCATTTCCAACCGAAAAACACGAACCAAAACGAAACTTAGAACATATGCAAATAATGAATCATGTTTCTTTGTTCAAGTCGAAATACCTCATAGAAAACTAGAATTATTTGCAATCTAGATCTATTTGGCAGAACTTGATTTGTGCTTTAAATAGATCAATATAGATCAAGATTTTGAACTTAAAAACTTTTCAGAAACACAAATATCTTTGATTTATTTAAATAAGCAAGATATGATAAGATATTAATTTTAAAAATGAGGTTTATACAATAGTACATTGTAAATGAAAATTTTAGGAATCTTTATATAAAATAAATATTTTCAAATAATTTTATTAATAGGTATTTAGTTTCAAACCTTTTAAAGATAGATTGCACTAATTTGATTTTTCACACCCTTTTTAGGAATATGATATGTATAGAGAACATATTACTCCCCCTTAATGTGAGACACATCTAAAAGACCAAAAATCAAGTAAGATCCAATAAACAATAAAAAAGAACTCCATTTAGGCCACATTAGAGATGTCTATGACATTTAATTCATTCCTCAATTTGCAAAATCTAGCCTCATCTAAGGGTTTAGTGAGTATATCCGCTAATTGATTTTCAGTTCTAATGTGACTAATTTCAATATCTCCTTTACTCACATGATCTCGCAAGAAATGATGGCGGATATCTATATGTTTTGTTCTTAAGTGTTGGACGAGATTATTTGCTATTTTAACCGCACTTTCATTGTCACACAAGAGAGGCACCTTTTTGAAATTTATACCATAATCCATTAAAGTTTGCCTCATCCATAATAATTGAGCACAACAACTACCGGCGGATATGTATTCGGCTTCGGCGATGGATAGGGCTACAGAATTTTGTTTCTTGAAGAACCATGAAACTAGGGATCTACCTAGCAATTGGCAACTCCCGGAGGTGCTTTTCCTATCCATTTTGCAACCCGCATAATCCGAATCCGAATATCCAATTAATTCAAATTTAGCACCTTTAGGATACCATAACCCTATATTTGAGGAATGTTTCAAATATCTTAGAATTCTCTTTACGGCAACTAAATGACATTCTTTGGGAGAAGCTTGAAAACGAGCACACATGCAAACACTAAACATTATGTCGGGCCTAGATGCGGTAAGGTAAAGTAAACTACCAATCATTGATCGATAAAGCTTTAAGTCTACCGGTTTACCTCCCTCATTAAGGTTGAGATGCCTGTTCGATGCCATTGGAGTCTTGATTGGTTTTGCGTCTTCCATGCCAAATCTTTTAAGAAGATCCTTGATATATTTGGTTTGGCTCACAAATATTCTATTCTTGAGTTGCTTGATTTGAAGTCCAAGAAAGAAGCTCAACTCTCCGATCATGGACATTTCAAACTCCCTAGACATCATATCACCAAATTCCTTACAAAAATCTTCATTAATAGAACCAAAAATAATATCATCTACATAAATATGGCATACAAAGAACTCTTCATCAATTATTTTTGTAAAAAGTGTTGTATCAACCTTCCCAATTTTAAATCTTTTGAGATTAGAAAATCTCTAAGTCGCTCATACCATGCTCTAGGAGCTTGCTTGAGTCCGTATAGCGCCTTAGAGAGTTTGTACACGTGATTTGGGTGTTTAGGATTTTCAAAACCGGGAGGTTGCTCTACAAATACTAACTCGAATATTTGTCCATTTAAGAACGCACTCTTTATATCCATTTGAAATAATTTAATATCAAAACATGAAGCAAATGCAAGCAAAATTCTAATAGCCTCTAATCTAGCTACGGGTGCAAATGTTTCACCAAAATCTAATCCTTCAACTTGGGTGAAACCTTGCGCCACTAGTCTAGCTTTATTTCTAACAACTATACCATTTTCATCTTGTTTATTTCGAAAGACCCATTTTGTGCCAATTACATTATGTTTGTTAGGTCTTTCAACTAAAGTTCAAACATCATTACGGGCAAAGTTATTTAATTCATCGTGCATGACATTTACCCAATCCGGATTATCTAATGCTTCATCTACATGATTAGGTTCAAATGATGATATAAATGAATAATGCTCGCAAAAGAAAGTAATACGAGATCGAGTTTGAACACCCTTACTCACGTCACCCAATATTTGGTCTATTGGGTGATCCTTGGAGAGACCGTGATGAATTCGTTGAGGTAGAGGTAGAGCTTGTCGATCATTGTTCTTGTCATCTTCATCGATGATTTGAATTTGGCTTGGAGTTGCGGAAGTCGAAGGCTCGACTTGAATGGATGAGGGTTAATTCTCAATGTCAACCTCCGGCTTCACATCTCCTAACATCATATTCTTCATAGCTTCTCTTAGGCTTTCTTCACCTACATCATCCAAATTTTCTTGCTCTTCTTGAGAGCCGTTAGTCTTATCAAATTCAACATCACATGTTTCTTCAACAAAACCTTTATTTTTGTTAAAGACTCGATAAGCTTTACTATTCGAGGAATAACCAAGCAAGAAACCTTCATCGTAACGACTTTGAAATTTCAAAAGCCGAACACCCTTTTTCAAAATATAACATTTGCAACCAAAAACTCGAAAGTAAGAAATGTTCGGCCTTCTTCCAACAAGAAGCTCATAAGAGGTCTTTTTCAAAAGTCGATGCAAATAAAGTCTATTTGTTGCATGACAAGCGGTATTAATGGTTTCCGTCCAAAAACTATCGGAAGTGCCATATTCATCAAGCATAGTTCTTGCCATTTCAATTAATGTCCGATTTTTTCGTTCTACAACTCCATTTTGTTCCGGAGTGTAGGTTGTGGAAAGTTCGTTCTTTATTCCAAGTTCATCACAATAATCTTCAATTCTTATATTTTTGAAATTGGAACCATTGTCACTACGAATTTTCTTTAATTTAAAATCAAATTCATTTTGAGCCTTTTTTGCAAACTTTTGAAAATTTCGGAAGCTTCGGATTTATCATCCAAAAAGAAAACCCAAGTATATCTAGAATAATCGTCAACAACGACTAAGCAATAAGAATTACCCCCAATGCTCTTATAGGTAGTTGGGCCAAACAAATCCATATGTAAGAGCTCTAATGGTCTAGATGTGGACATGATACTCTTTGAAGGATGAGAACTAGCCACTTGCTTGCTGGCTTGACAAGCACTACAAAGTCTGTTTTTCTCAAACTTCACATCTTTCAAACCCACAACTAAATCATTTTTAAAAAGCTTTTTGAGTTGAATCATCCCAACATGAGCTAGTCTTCTATGCCATAACCATCCTAAAGATGTTTTTGCCATTAAGCATGTTTGAAGACATGAGTCATTTGAGGTGAAGTCAACTAAATACAAATTTCCAAATCTAAATCCTTTAAACACTAATGAATTATCATTTTCTTTAGAAATAACAACACCATTTTTAGAGAAGATACAAACAAGATCAAGATCACATATTTGAGCAACGGATAGCAAATTGAAATTTAATGTTTCAACTAAAGACACATTAGAAATGGAAAGGTCATTTGATATGGCAATTTTACCTAAGCCCAATACCTTTCCTTTGCTATTATCACCAAATGTGATCTTATCATGTTGTCCACTTCCTGAATCAAATGTGGTAAATATTTTCCGGTCGCCGGTCATGTGTTGAGTACATCCGCTATCCAACACCCAATGCCATCCACCGGTCTTGTAGTTCACCTACAAAACAAAATCAAGTCTTTTTAGGTACCCAAATTTGTTTGGGTCCTTGGAGGTTAGTGACCAAGGTTTTGGGAACCCAAACGGCTTTCTTTCTTTGGCCAATTATCGGGGTCCCAACAAATTTAGCAAAGACTTTACCATTTTTATCCCTTTTAAGTACATAACAAGAATCATGAATGTTCTCTTTAGATGCTTTACTCAAAGAGCAATCAATGGCTAAATGTCCTACATCATGACACTTATAACAAAATTTTCCATTTGATTTCACAAAGCGCGGAGCCTTGTTACTTATTTTCTTGTTCTTTTTAGGGATATATCCTAAACCTTCTTTATTGTAAGAACATCTTTGACTACTCAATATTTTATAAAGTGTCTTTTCCCTTAAAGCATCTATCTAGACTTTGATTTAGTTTATTCACTTGTTTCTTAAGTTCATTGTTTTCAACAATTAAATTTTCATTGCATGGATTTTCATTAGAGCATGAAATAGATGACATATTAACCAAATCATCGCAAGAAGTTACTACACTTGATTTTTCTACATAAGATGAACCATCATCTAGTCTAGGCAAAGCATCAATTAAATTACATTCAATACCAATATTTTTTGTGGATTTAGGACCATTCTTGACAAGAAGAATTTCATGAGCTTCCTTTAGCTCCTCATGAGAGTTTTTGAGAGAAACAAATTCTTTTATTAACACCTTAAATTTTGATTTTTCTTTGCCAAGATATTCATTTAAATCTTCTAGCATATCCATTAAATCATCATATGAAGGTTCATCATCGTTATTCGAGTTTACCTTACCATCTCCTTTAGCCATAAGACATAAAGGAGTGACGAAAGGTGATGAAGCCTCCTTGATGGCAACACCGGCAAGACCCTTCTTCTTTGAAGGAGTCTCTTCTTCGGATGAATTGGAGTCCGAATACTTTTCTTCGGAATCCCACTCTCCAATATGAGCTTCGCCCTTGCCATCCTTTTGGAATTTCTTGAAGAGATTCTTTTTGCCATGAAAGAACTTCTTCTTCTTGGGTGATTTGTCTTTGTCATCCTTTTTCTTGGGACAATGCGAGGCGATGTGCCCCTTCTCATCACATTCATAGCACCGAATATTTGCATACCGGTTGGTGCTAGAATGTTGTCCTTTCTTGAACCTTTGCGGACCGCTAGAGCTCGATCGCCTTCTCATGGATTTCTTCATCCTTCTCACGAGGAGTGCCATCTCCTCCTCGGTGTCTTCATCTTCGGAGCCCTCATCACTTGACTCCGCCTTTGCCTTGAAGGCGATGTTTTTCTTCTTCGATGAGCTTTGTTCTAACAATTCCTCCTTGTCTTTCTTGTATAGCTCGTTTGTGATAAGATTTCCAAGGAGTCCAGTTGGCGTCATCCTTGGTAACTCCAGTGAGTTGAGCAACAATGTCACCAAAGTCTCATACTTCTCGGGAAGAGCCCTAAGCATTTTCTTGACAACATCAACATCACTCAAGGTCGTACCAAGACCCTTGAGTTCATTAACAATATTGTTTAATCTAGAATACATTTCATTTATATTCTCATGAGGTAACATAATGAAGCTTTCATATTTTACTCTAAGCATGTGTAATTTTGCTTCCTTAACAGTGGAGGTTCCTTCGTGAATTTCTGACAATGTATTCCAAATTTCATGCGCAGTTTCTAAATTACTTATACGATTAAATTCATCCGCATTTAAGGCACCAAAGATAGCATTTATTGCTTGAGCATTAAGATGAACAAATCTTTCATTTTGTTCAGCAGTTGAAGCGAGATCACTAGTCACAACATAACCTTCATTAACAATTCTCCATATGTTGGGACTCATAGCTTTGAGGTACACCGTCATACGTATTTTCCAATATGCATAATTTGTACCATCAAAGAAGGGAGCTTTTCCAATTGAAATCCCCTCGTTGGCCATCCTTGCTCTCTAGGCGGTGAAGCCAAATATGAGAGACCAAGCTCTGATACCACTTGTAAGATCGAGGATGAGCCTAGAGGGGGGTGAATAGGCTTTTCTAAATTTTCTATCACTAAAAACAAGTTTAATGATTTCTAAGAACTAGTGACAATTTTGATAATTTTAATACTTAGCAATACTAGTGATCACCAAATATTAATAACTACTCAACTATATCAATGGCTGCACAAGTAGCAAGAAGATAACCAATTTGCTAGAATTTCACAAAAGTAAAATGAAGCAAACCACAAGTAATGAACATGTGAATTTTTATCTTGTGGTCTCGGAGACTTGCCGGTCTCCCCTACTCCACGTTGAGGTGACTTGAATTTCTTCAAGCCGGCTCCTCTTGCTTGAGCCTTCCCCGATCACTCGTGGTAGCTCTTTCCCGCTCCGGGTAGGCGAGCTCCTTGCCTTCACAACCTCTCGGGCCTTCACACAAGCTTCTTTGTGAAGATCACCGGAACCTCACGCCTCCAAGCTATCTAGGAGGTGGCAACCTCCAAGAGTAACAAACTTGACGTAGGCTTGAAGCTCAAGAGTGCAATCAATATGGCTCACTAATGCAATGCACTCAATTTTCTCTCCAAGAACTCAAAAATCAAGAATTGAATGCACTAAAGTGTGGAGAGAGTTGCAAGGGCTTAAAGAGTATTCAATGGAGTCACCAACCAGCCCTACACACAGGTGGGGGGGTATTTATAACCCCACTCCACTCAAACTAGCCGTTATTTGCTTTTTACCCTGAATTTGCTCTAAGGCCGGTACTACCGCCCTCTAAGGGCCGGTAGTATCGCACTTGGGTCTCAACGGCTATACGGCGCATTTAATGCACTGACACGTAGTCGTTCATACTTTTTTCCATATGGCCAGATTACCACTTTGGGGTGCGGAGTATCAAGACCTTTCCACTCAAGGAACAACGATCGTTATATTGTTATCAGAGGCTTAAGTGCGGTAGCACCACATTTGCAGTACTACCGCCCATCCCTAGCGGTAGTGCCGGCCTAGGGAGATCAGATGGACAAGCTTACTGTTATAAAGCTACCGCCATTAAAGGCCCGGTAGTACCGCACTTGCGGTACTACCGCTTGACACATGCGGTAGTGCCGGCCTCAACAGGATTTTTCAAAAATGAATATCTCTCAAATGCACAAATGTACCACTAGACCTTTTTGAGCCATATTGATGCACTTTTAAATCTCAAGACCCAAACCAAATCCCTCTTAATAGTACGACGACTATCCTAACAACCCGATCTTCACTTCTAACTCCAAGATCGGTAAAATATCTAGAAAAATATCTCTAAAATTTTATACCTTCGTTTCTTTTGCTTCCTTGATGCGTACTCCACTTTTTGCACTTGTGACACTCCGACGCACCTTGAAAAGCAGATTTTCCTGTTCTCAACTTACTCATGAAAACAACGTTAGTCTTTTATCCTTAATTGTCATTAATTACCAAAACCTTAAATACATGGGGGCCTAGATGCTTTCAACAGGTTCCAACCACCTGACTGGCACCAACCGCCAAACCAGAACCCGAGAGTTCCAACCACTCACGGATTCCCAAACCATCATTTCATTTAAAACAAAACCATAAGATCTACAATGTGCTAGCATACCTTGCCTGCCCTTGACCGTGGGCACGGCTATTTAAGTAGTTTTAACTCTGCAGAGTGTGTACAACTTTACCCACAAGATATGATCAACTCTTGTCGCCATGCAATTAACACACTTCCTTTGGTGTGTCGGCAGAGAGATCATGACAAGGCCTTTACAATGCACCACCCCGCTATTAACTTCGCCTGCTAAGGTTTCACCGCTGTTATGGTTCTAGCCACCCAGTACAGAAGCCCCCTCTTGCGCCTTGCGAGTGTCTACATCTGGCACCCACATCCAACCCAAATGGCGAACCCAATAACGAGACATGCAAGTTAATTAGCTAGGTCGTACCCATATAGACATGTGGTTGTACGGTAGTGCTCGGTCCATAGTAACACATGCTTTGGTCCTTAATTGACTAGGGCGGAACAATCACTTTACAAGATCTCGTGCATCCAACACCCACCAAACATCCATCCGCCCCGATCCATGCCATATCCATTTTATTTCAATTAAATAACAGTAGCAATACCAATTTCCACAGTCTCACAAATAAGTTTAAATAATGTTTGACAAGTTTTCCATAATGGCATAATACCAAAACGTTTAAGCTAGACTAAGCAGTTCTACCATCCCATGCTACACTATTGGTTATCACCAAATAAAGTAGCTAGATATCATCTAGGGTGACAAAGGTTTGGCATAAGCAACATCAACGAGGATATAACAAGTTTTGGAATTTAACTACACCCTAAACTACAGTTAAAGTACATTGCACAAAATAATAAGCATGCATAATTTAAAACAACATAACGTTTTCATAAAATTTGGGATCAACATGTTCAAGGAAGACTTGCCTTCATTGACACCTGCTGGTTCTACCTCTGCCTGATGATTCGCTTGCGTTTCGACTGCGTCGTTTACACGTGAAACAAGAACAAATAGATAAAACAAATTCAAACAAAATTCAAAAATTGAAAAGAATAGTATTGGAAGATAGATCATGAATTTAGAAATTTGAATCACTGGAATCGGAGCTCGGACGGAGGAGAACGGGCTCCTAGAAGTCTCTCGGGTAAGGAAAATCAGAGAAAATAACAAGGGGGATACGTGTCAACACGTGATTGGCTAGAATTTTACATTTTCGGGAGAATCGGAAAAAAGGAAAAGAATGCCGTCTGACATGCGGGGCCCGCACGTCAGTGGCTCGGCCCACCGTGAACCAGGATTACCAAGAGGGATTAGGATGACGTGGCGGATTGGCTGAGGTAGCAGCAGGCGTGGCGGTTAGGGCTGACATGGCGATGACTTGGCATCCACGCGGCTGGTGACGCGGTGGCTGGCGGGGTGCTGATGGGCCACGGCCACGTGTCGCACATCCAGCGGTGTGGCCAGATTGGACGGCGACGAAGCGAGGAGGAAGCAGCGATGACGCGGTGCCATCCGAAGCGTGCACCGTAGATCAGACGGCCACGGCTTGGCGAGGGAGGACGACGATGGGGCAACGGTGTAAACTTGTCGAACGTGAGGAAGGAGACACAACAAGCGGCGGACGAGCATGGATCAGGCACGGGGATCGGCGAACCAGGAAGAGGGCACTGCGGGCAACTTGGAGAGACAAACGATGACGGCGGAGACCAACTAGAGGCGGAGATCGGCGGGGAAGAATTGCTCGGGCGGCGGCGCAACTCCGGCGAGGGCGATCTCGGCGATGGCTACGTCTCGGGCGATGGGGAAAGAGGCAAAAGGGACAGTGCGGAGAGTCGAACCTCGGGAGGGGTGCGTTGCGCCTTAAATAGGCCTCGGCGGGTGGGCTCGACATGAAAATTGAGGACGGTGGTGTGCGGCGCAAGGTCTCCGACGCGGCTAGGGTTTTTTAGCGGCAGCACGACGTGGCGCAATCGAAGCTGTCCACATGGAAATCGATTGGATGGTTCATAGCGCAAGGCTACGTGAGCGACTCTGGACCACACAATCAGATCTAACGGCTGCAAGTGGCTCGGACTAGGGTTTTCGGCTGGGCTAGGCTGGGCCATGAATAGCGTGGGGAGGAGATGGGCCGGTGATAATGAATAGGAGTGAGCTGTGGGCCAGACCGGGTAGTGAACAGAAATGGGCCGTTGAGAGGAAACGACCCACATAGAGGAGAGAGAAAAGAAAAGGTTTTTCGATTTTTAGAAATTCTAGAAATTCGAGTAAAAGCAATTTGTCGGGGATTGGTTAATTCCCATAAAGACCATCATACCCCGGCAACCAATCTGTTCGAGAGTCGTTCGGGAAGCTGAGGTGTATCCCCAAGGAAGACTCTCGAACAGATCGCCGATGGGTCCGCCCCGACCACGACCAAGCTCGTCTCCGAGCATGCACCTCAGCTTCCTGAACGAACCTGCTCAGGGAAGTGCGATGGTCAGCCAGAACTGAGAGAAGACCCTGGGCATGATCGGCTGGTCGTTCTCGGCCCATGAAGACGATGTGGCATTAATTACACTGCGGCACAAGGACCGTACGGCCATGACTCAAGCCCACTACGCCCATGTCGCGGCATGGCGAAAAGCAAGGGCAGCAGTTACGCCCACGTCCAGGCACAGTAGTGGCATGTCATTCAGTTATAAATGATGTAAGACTGTAATTGTCTATAAATACCTCGTTGTGAAAAGCATTTGGGGATGGTCTTTCTAAGGGTTCCAGAGGCTGTAAGAAAAACGCCCAAGTGCATCTGTAAGAAGAAGAGAGAAGAGAGAAAGGCGCGGCACACTCACACAAGCACCCTGTAAACCATTCTCCAGTAGTAGTAAAGCCACTAGACATAGGGTTGTTATCTCCTTCATGAGAGGCCCGAACCAGGATAAAAAGTTTTTGTCTATTGCCTCCTTTTGATCTTCCGACCATTCACCAACCTAGCTCGGTAGGCCTTCGGACGATGAACCCTTTGTGAAAAAGGGGCCCTGGTTGAACCCTCATTCAACAAGTAAGCTCGGTGAGGGATGTGTTCCCGAAACGTCGACACAAATAAATTCAAATAAATAGCAAATAAATTTAGAAAAATCTCTAAAGATACAGAAAAATTCCTTGAAGCACAAGGAAATCTTTAGTTTGATGGATAGGTTAGTCAAATTAAATCCTTTTATTCTTGGAAAATTCAAATTAAGCTTTAGTTAATTCGAGGAAAATGTAAATGGTTCATTTTTAAATTCAAGCACTCAAAATTTCAAATTTTGGAATGTTACAGCATTGTAAAAAATCTGATGATTCTTCATAAGTTCATCACAATTCTCTGCTTCTAGCAAAGTGTAGGAGTACTAGTATTTGGCATAACGGAATTGGTGTTGCAGTATCCACATGTTAGGGTGGAAGGTGCACAATTTCTTGTATATCATCTAAGCATTTGTAACTTTCTGGTTACATAAACAAAGATTAGAAACAAGCTTGTGCAAGACAAAGTCATATGCTACCACGATTTTATAGTTCTAGAAGCATAGGAGGTTATATTCACGCTTGTGCTTCTGGCAATAGGGTAGATCTTTGCTGGTTATAACGATCCTTTGGGGAATTCCATAGTTCTAGTGGGTCATTCTCCATTGAATACTCGGCCTTCAAGTCTGCATGGAGATGGTGCTTTAGGAAATGCAGAGCTGCACACTTGGCGGCTTTAGGAAGAGCAGGGGTACCAACTTTAGACTGGGTAATAGAAGCACCAAGAGATCGAGTTATCAGGTTAATATGGGCATCCCTTGCTTAGGTTAGGTAATTGCTACTATTTAAGGTGAGCTTAGCAAATTCCCTCTTTGTAATGTCCGACATATGTTATCTACATACAAAAATGAATTTTACTATAGGTAAAATCAATATATTGCATGCTCACCTTTGAATTAGTAAAGATTAGTCTATATTTATTCAAGTAGATAATTATCTATAATTTCCAAGAATTTCTTAGCATTTTTATAATTTTCTACTAATTATCGATCAATTTTAAGAGTTATTAAAATAACAAAAATAAGTTTATCATATATGTAAACATGGAATTATACTAGAAATGTAAATCTAGTGATATGAAGTTTCTAATGTGTGCTAGGTCAAAATTTTAATAATTTACGGAAGCCCACATCCTAGAAATTCAGTTTCTAGTATTTAATATAATTTTTTAAAATTTATTAACTATTTTTGGGATTACTAAAATCCTTAGGGTCTAGAATAAATTTTTTTCCCAAATTTTTTTTGTAATTATGCAGAACTTCAGGGTCTTTTTCGCAAAATTTATTGCATCTACAAAATACTTAAAAACCTAGGGGTTAAACTACAAAAGTACCCTAACCCCAAAGGAATTTGGTCTTGGAGTAAATTGCCGATGTGCCGTGCGGCCCATTAAAGTACATGGTCCAAATCCAAACCAAGCCGTACTAGTCAAATCTTATTTTCTATTTTTTTTCTTTCATGGGTTGAAGTTTTAATGGGCTGTAGCAGTCCACAGGCCGCACGACCAAAAGCGCCCAATGTGGGTGAGTTTTTTTAGGGCTTCAACTCTTTTTTTTAACCCTAGTCTAGGTCGTTGTAGGGCACCACCTCACACGATCTTTGCGGTGGCGAGTGTGGGTAGTGAGCTCATCAGGAGGGTCATCGCCTTGGCAACGACGCTTTGGCAAGAGTGTGGCGGTGCGGTGTCAACCCAAATGGTGGCGGTTTCAGGTGGTGCTTTGGGCACATGTGGCCAGTGGCCGGCTCTCTTTGGGGTGCGCAGCGGCAATGGTCGTTCTGCGTGCAGCGACGGTTTTGTGCACGCAAGGCGTGGAGCACCAGGCTTGCTTGTGGTTCAGCCTTGCCGGGGCTTCTCACAACCTTCGTCGAGAAGCTCACCGCGCACGACGCCTCCACGCCGTCTAGGTGTCGGCAAACACCAAGAGTAACAAGCCAAGCCTCCCGCTTGAGATTCACCTCGTGCAACACATGCACTCCGGTGATCACCAAATGCAACACATGCACAAGGCTCCCCTCAAGTGCAACACATGCACAAGAGGCACTCAATCCACTTTCTAATTGCAACACATGCAATTAGAGCTCACTCTTAGCTCAAAAATCAAATATGAGTGTGCAACACATGCAACACCTCACCCAAACACTAAATGGAACCAACAACATCCAAATACCAGCCCCCAAGGCTCTTTATATAGCCTCCACAAGAAAAACTAGCCGTTGGGGCCAAAGTGGGCGAAAAACCCCTGAGAGGTCGGTATTACCGCCCCTTGGGCTAGTATGACTGCCCCTCAGCAGCCAACGGCTAGAAAACTAGCCGTTGGCTAAAAAACGCGGTCATACCGCACCCCCTAGCGGTCATACCGCTCAACCTCAGGTGCTAGCGGTATGACCTCTCACCATAGCACCAAAACAGCTATAACTTTTTACTCCGAACTCCGATTTAGGTGATCTTTGATTCTATGCGAAGCTTATCATGAGGGCTACAATATCCACCCATTTTTAAGATTTAAGCAACCATAGATATTTTTAAATATCACCAAAACCAAACTCTAATATAGTCATTCAAGTCTAAAATCTGATTTTTCAAATCCCTCACATAGACTTGATGAAGGGCATGACTACAAGCTAGAAAGAGTCAACAAGATCAAATATTGAGCCATGTGATGATCAACTCATGATCAAAATAATTCTTGCAAAACATATTTGCAAATTCTAATCACATGCTCCAAGATCAAATGAAACACCGATATTTTGCAAAACACATTTGCAAATAATCCGAGAAGCTATAAGATCAATCCTCTAGCCATGTAAAGATCAACACATGATCCCGACACTTTGCAAAATACATTTGCAAATGCCAACACATGCTTTAGGATTGAAACCCATAACCTCTAGCTTATTTGCAAACCACATTTGTAAATAATAAATCAACATTTTGCAAAAACACATTTTGCAAATACAAAACATAAACTTTACTTAGCTTTTATGATGATCAACACATGATCAAGTCACAAGCTAAAACACCGATGCATGAGCTCTCACCTTTTGCAACACATGCAAAACTTAACTTCATGTAAAACCACATAAACTAAATTACATGAGCTATCTCCCTTTTTCAATATATGCAAATCCATAGCTCCATGTAAAAACCAAATCGATTAAGATTCAATAAGAAGCAAGCATGAGCTGCCTTATTTGCAACACATGTAAATACTTAGCTCATGCAAAAACCAAACAAAGAGAGTGAGCTAGAGTGAACCGGATTGAGTTCATCAACACATGATGAAGCTCAAGCTATAAGACTCGACCCTTCTTAATAGTACGGCACCTAACTAGCAATCCGGTCTCCCATCCAAACACCGAGACCGGTCAAAGACTAGGAAAACATTTTTAGCCCGAGCTAGTTATACCTTTGCTTCTGGCAATCCATTTGGAGCTTTTATGATTTTCAATCATCTTCTCTCCATGATCAAATAAATTCTTCTTCTTGTTCATCAACACATGATGAATCTTCTCTAGCCCTTCTCTTCACTTCGGATCTTCTCTTGAAGCTCATCAATACGTGATGACTTTTCGTTCCCGATTCTTTCTCTTCTCGGACTCAACCTACTTCACAATTCATGGAAAAGGTTAGTCCAACAAACACGGTTGCTTCAATCATCACTTGCACTCCATTAACACATAATGGATGCCTCTACGATCGATTGAGCACAACCAAAATCAATTTGAATGATTAAAAGATGTCTTGAGTATTTTGATGCAACTAATGCTTCATTATACTCAATAACTTTCTGCTTGTCCTTAATCAACAAAGAGACACCATCAACACATGATGAAATATTATTTAGTTGATTGAAAGACAACCAAACTCAATTTAAACTTAATTTAAATTGATATGAGTATATATAACTACACAAGTTTCATATACTCAATATAATGGAATGTAATGATCCAAATATTATGTGAAGTGGTGGAAAGGGATCAATACATTGTAAACCATCAACTATAGAATAAACTCCATTAAATATACTCATATAAATAATTGAACTTGGAATCAATATGCACATAATCAATCTTAGATAGTATTTGAGTTTATCCCATATTAACATGAGTATACTACAACTACACAAGTTACATATACTCAAAGGATTGTTTCAAAGTCTTGATCCTATATGTTGTTTGGAAAGAGGATATGGATCAATACTATTGAAACATCAAGTTAAATTATTAACTCCCCCTAGATGTGTGCACTCATGTATATATAGATTTGGAAACATAATGCACATATTTAAAACGAGGTAATGGAAGAGTTCATCTTTTAACTTGAATCCTAAGTATGCATTAAGATATTATAAAATGAATACGAGTGCATACCTTGGGTTTTCCATTTTTTCAATGAGACTTTGATATTTCCATCTTTTTCATCCAAAAGAGACTAATAAGAGTTAAGCTCAACAAAGGAGTTAGTCTCATAAAAAGATTTGTCATTAATTAACAATTGAGACTAATCAATATTATGATTATCAAAAGAGTTAGTCTCAATATTAGATTTGTCATTAACACCAAAACCAACTTAATGGAGCTTGAACTTTTAATCTCCCCCTTTTTGGTGATTAATGACAAATCCAAGCTTAATAACCACATTTGGATGAAAATCATCATATTGAGATGATTTAAACTATTTGAACATATAAGCATACCTTTGAACAATTTGAGCATTGATAATTGAGAATACATATGAGAATTAATTCTCCCCCTTTACCAAATTAAGCTTTCACAAACTCTCTTGCGAGACCGAGTGATCCCCGACGATCATGCCTCAGCTGAAAAAATTGCAGGCAAGGCCAAGTGGTATACTCTGGTAGGTGGGGACCTATACCGCCAGAGTAGAAACGGAATTCTACTGAAGTGCATTACTCAGGAAGAGGGGAGTGCCCTGCTCTCTGATATCGATGGAGGCATGTGCGGGAGCCATATGTCCGCCGACGCTTGTTTCCGCAAAGCGCCCGCCAAGGATTTTATTGGCCTCATCGCCTCCGTGATGCTTGCGAAGGTGAGGAGATGCGGCATGCCAATTCTTCGCCAGCAAATCCACCGACCAGCCTAAGCTCAGAACCATCCCGCTCTCTTGGCCGCTCGCGTCCGGGGTTGATATCTGAGCCTGCTCGCGGCCACGGGGCTTCACCCACTTGTTCGTCGCCATCGACAAATTCACCAAGTGGGTCTAACTCGAAGCAGTACGTGCCATCACGGCTTCCACTGCTATCGAATTCATCCATGGGATCTTCACCTGCTTTGGAGTTGCCAATCGCATCATCACCGACAATGGCACGCAGTTCACCAGCGCGGCCTTCCTGGAGTTCTGCGATGAAATGGGCACCAAGGTATGCTTTGCTTCGGTGGCTCATCCTAAGAGCAATGGCCAAGTTGAGCATGCCAACGCGCTGGTGTTGAGGGGCTTGAAGACCAGAGCATTCGATCGACTCCATTAGCAGGGGGCACGGTAGACAGAAGAACTCCCGGCTGTGCTATGGTCGCTCTGAACCACACCTAGTCGGGCGACTAGTGAAACGCCCTTCTTCCTGGTCTCGGCGCGAAGTCGTCTTCTCGTCCGAGCCGCCGCCTCGCCAAGGTCTCGTGTTCAAGAGGAAGGACAAGAA
This sequence comes from Guadua angustifolia, assembly GCA_036346375.1. Lineage (NCBI taxonomy): Eukaryota > Viridiplantae > Streptophyta > Magnoliopsida > Poales > Poaceae > Guadua > Guadua angustifolia. Next base: position 174,581 of record JAYEVE010000929.1, on the reverse strand, counting down.
GACTACCGCGGAGAAGATGTCAACCTTCTGGAGGAGGTGCGTGACCGGGCGGCCTTACGCGCCGCCCGGTACCAAAGAAAGTCTCGTGCAAGACCACACCACTGGTCTGCGAGAGAACACTGGCAATAGGTGACCTGGTCTTGTGTAGAATCCAGACGCATGCCGGGCTCCACAAACTGTCTCCCCAGTGGGAGGGCCCCTTTAAGGTGGTCTTAGTATCTCGACCCGGGGCGGTCCGGTTGGCCACTGAGGACGATCAAGAGCTGGCCAACTCCGTCAACGTGGACTTGTTGCGAAAGTTTTACCACTAAAAACTGTAAGTACCCGGTAGTTCACTCTGATCGGTTGTGCGGGCGAGTTTTCCCCAACTGATCGGCGACTACTAGTGGTTAGCGAAGTTGTTTGCCTTAAAGGCTTCTGCTTTATTCCCCTTGCTTGTCCCCTTTCGCGGGGGTGTCATGGGTTCCAGCGGTTTGGCTGCTCCTTATTGATGTGCGGTAACACCCGGCATTCGCGTCGTGCAAGGACGGGCGACCAGGAGCGTGAGTGTGGCACGGTGGCTCAAACGCGGCTCGCACACCTCGGGTTGGCTCCGCGAAGCACCGCTGGATGTCACCGCGAGCACCGCAAGCCCAATACCACTCCTGGGAACCTGCTCCCATGCCACGCAACGCCGCGAGCTTGTCCCGAATCACGTGGGCCTAAGTTCCAAAGAAATGGACCATGACATACCCGCGAAAGAACTTGCGTTCTTCAATATGTTTCCTGCATGCTTTGCGTAACGTCTACTTGTGCTTGTAGTAGTAGGCGCAATCGCAGATGAAGAGCTGGAGCGCTGACCTAGCTCAAACATCCAAGATGGCCCTGTGGCGGCCTGGCTGACGATCGCGCCCTGCCCACCGGGCGAGCAGGTGGGCGACCACACCCTGCTCGCCAAGTGTTGGCTTTTGTGACCAGCCTGGGGGCTGGTCGCCCGGTGGCCTATAGAAAAGATAAGTTGCTCGCCCTAGCAGTATCGACTTATCTTTCTCATCTCGCACTCGCTGGGTTGAGTTATGCGTGGTCACACTAGCCCCGATAACTCGATGGCTCGCTTGATAAAAGGAAATGCCCAGCGCTTATGCCGCAAGGACAGTGACCGGAGTGCGAAAAGGCAAAGTGACTCAAACGCGGCTCGCACACCTCGGGTTAGCTTCGTGAAGCACCGCTGGCTGTCACAGTGAGTGCCGCAAGCCCGATACCACTCCTGGGAGACTGCTTCCTTGTTGTGCAGCGCTGCGGTCAGGATCCAAGAGATCATAAGGATATAGGTTCCAAAAGGGCAAGAGTTAGTGACATCCTTGCGCAAAGACTTAAGACTTTGCTTGTCTGCATCCTGCATGTTCTGCGTAATCTTTGTTCGTGTTATGGTAATCACTCAAAAAATGCCTAAGCATCGACCTAACTCGAGTGTTTAGGTTCAGATCATGACAAGGTCAGGGCTGATCGATCGATGATTGAGTTGAGTAACACAACCAAAACGTGAGCAGGCAAACATGCACAGGTAAAACCAGAAAATACCAACTTCATTACAATTGCTAAGATTGTTCTGGCATACAAAAAAACAGGAACAAAAGAAACAAAGAAAATGAAGGAAGCAACCCGCCATCGCTTGTCGCTGGCAATTTGATGTGCCCATCGCCTTCCTTGGCCTCCACCACGCCACCGCTAAGGTCCGGCCCTCCGCCGCCATCATGCCGACGACGTGTTCCGTGGCTTCGTGCACATGTGCTCGTGCCTGGGCCTCGTCTCCCTCAATGCCGTCCGCGACGATCATTAGGTTGAAGGCGGCATCGCGACTAGCGTAGCACGCCAGCATGAAGATCGCAGTGGCCCTGGCAACCTACTGCCCTTCCTGGACGGAGCGGGTGGCCATGGCAGCTGGTAGGCCGGAGAGTGCCGCGGCGACCCGAGTGATGCAAAGGTGTAATCGTGATCGCTAGGGCTCGAGCGGCTCACGAAGATCCACCCCCAGCGGCTCCAAGACCCTCACCATGCAACGGTAGGATGGGCGGAGCATGGTCGCGAGGTTGTGCAACAAGGCCGCCTCCTCCTCCTCCTCTGCGCTACCTCGGCCTCCTGCGCCCAAAGTAGTAAGGTCACCACGGTGGCCTCTCTGGGCCAACAAATACTTTTTCCTCTCCATCTCTCTGCAAGAACACCGCCACCATTGTGCCACATGGGCTTCATACTGGGTGGTCATTGGAGGAGAGTGCTCATGGTCAGGAGCGCACAAACTCGCAAGCAACAAGATTCAAGCCGGTGGCGCTGGTGGCAAGGTGGCCTCAATGATCAAGGATATGGTGCTCACTGTAGTTTTGCCATTGAATCTCAAAATTACGGCTTAATGACCCATTGAGTGTTGGTTCTTGCAATTGTCTAGCTGTGTTTTCCTTTTGCGTGCTAGAGTTTTTCTTATTTCATTATAGGGAGGAGTAGTGTTCTTGTAATAGTTGTTATTGGTGGTATGTTGTAAGGTTTTTTCACGGGTCCGGTTTTCCCCTTAAAAAACAGGACCCATTTTTCCTTTTTCTCGCTTTTTTTTCCATAATTAATATATACAGCAACGCTCTTGCTGTTCTTTCAAAAAAAAAAATTTTACACCGGGAGAGTTGCTTCAATATTATGTACTTATTGCTTGTGTAAACAAAATAGATAGAATCAAAGCATACCTTTGACCACTTCCCTATCGGATCTAGATTAAACCCTCTTGGTATAAGAGCAATGCAAGATCCTCCTCCGTGTTCCGCAAACATCATTTTTTTGGTTTCTAGATGCAAAGAGTAATGCAGAGATTCAATGGCAGAGATTCAAACATATTGATCCTCTTTTAATTAGCTTTTCAACTATCTCACTCTAAAAATAATGAGGAAAATTTGATTCAATATCAGATTTCCAAAGATCGTACATGCTTTAAGGCTAACTTCCAAAGATCGCTACATGCTTTAAGGCTAACTATCGACTACCGATATAGGGATCAAAGAACACAAGAGCTGAAATACATAAACATGAATTACAGTAGACTGATATTTGATGTCATTCAGTATACAAAAAAATTGGGATATACCTGTGTTTTAGAACGTAAAAGTCAAGTATTCAACAAATTCTGGATCAACAAGGACCTGAGCACCTCTTTCCCCCTAACAAAAATGCAAAGAGACATGTCAAATAATGGAAGGATAACAATCAACAGATCTGGAAGTGGGAAGATTGATGAATTGGCAACCATTGTCAGAAAAATGAGAGAATCCATTACTCAAAAGGATAGATTTTACAAAATGAGAAGATTTAGCAACTGCTTCATGTGTAAATCATTTCAAAATCTTACGGTCATGGGCATCAGGGAAGTCCACATAGTCTAGAATTATTTTCAAGTAAAACATTGGTAACCATGTAAATACATAAAATGATTCACACGGTTCAGGACCAATTGTAGTACCCTACCTCAAACACTATACAAGGAAAACTTTAAACTATGCAAGCATATAGAAGTAAAATTGAGCAGAAGTTCATTTGCTTGATTCCTACACATCAATCATATACGTTTCTCACTAAACATAAATAGACGCTACTAAAGGAATTTATATGCAGGCCATGCTGCTCATGTTTCTCCTTATTTTCAGTCAAACCAAAGCCCAGGTTTCAAATAGAGTTTAGATATTTCTGTTTGGTAAGCAAAAAAAAAGATAGTACAGAATTCAAGAAAGGCTAATAAGGAGAGGTTTCATGCTTCAGGTAAGACTTAAGGGAGTAGAGAGAGAAACTTTGATGCAAAATTTCCTCTCTGAATCAAACTGATCAGAAAAATGGATCTTATGGGATTCTTTGAAAGCAATTGCGACGCTTGGGGACATATATGATATGAATATATGATCAAGTTAGCAATTGCGCACGCTAGATATATATTATACTTACTCCTTGTTGTTCTTGTCTTCAATGGGATCACCGCTCGCTCAAATCCTTAGCGTGCAAATTAACACACTCTACAAGGCAAAACAATGCTCAAGGACAACACCGAAATATGAAGGCATCTCAAGGTTGCTTCCGAAAGATGATGCACTAAGTGCTAACTACAAAAGTAGCAAGCAAAAAATCAAGAACTCAAGCAAATGAAGTGTGTTTTGAACTTTCGTAAAGATTGTCAACTTCTACTCAGGTTATAATAAGAATATCTGAAGAAAATTGTCAACCAGTGCCAAAAATAAGAGAATGACATATATATTGGGAAAAAGAGTTCAGATAAAAACATGCACCAGAAAAGGCTCAAGTATGTTGAGATTAACATTGACATATTCCCTAGTAGAAAGTTGGAATTGAAGAAGATGGAGGAGTCTGGCATGCTTGATGAGAGAACTGGTGTTCTTTTCAAAGTGGACACAGAAATAATGCTCTATACTAACAGTGTAGAAATATTATGATTAATTTCATAGCAGCTATGAAACACAAACAAAACTAATATATACTTCTACCGAACTTAAATTTTCTTAGTTATTTATTCCCCTAATTATCTTTCTGATTTCCTAATTTAACATAAAAGAAGAGTCAATAGAAACTATTTATATACCCTACAACCTATATTATTACAGAGTCAGTCAGATTTCAATCATTGGCAGATTTTCTCTGCTTTCATCTTGGAGTACCTCATTGATTTCAATCATTCTCTTAAATGATTTAATTGTAATATGCAACCGAGCTAGCTATCGACAAAAGTTCACTTCAAGAATATATCTAATAAAGTGATATTTTTTTTTTTCTTAACTACAAGAATAATAAAGTCACAACATCAATATAATGTGTAGTTATCAAAGCAGACAACATCATTAGATCAATGTTTTGGTTTCTTTAGTAGCAGATTCATGAACCATTGATCTTTTGTTTTGTTAGATTTTGTCCTGAAATTTATTATTGTGTTGTTCATCGTGCAGCTTTTAACATGGCAGTTTGACTGGAAATATATGGTTAGAGGACTGGTTCTTGATAAGAAGAGAGGGAATATCTTGAAGGTCAGCTATAGTTGCTTAAATTCACCATACTTATTCATAAATAACATTACACCACCAATTAATTCAAGAGCTATAATATGCAAGCGAATCAATTGAGGAAAACGAGGATAAGATGCAGTGAATACAGGTATTTTTGTATTTTTCAAAGAACAAAGGAGTCATGCATCCACTCTTTTTTTTCCACAAAAATTAGAGTTCCACATGTTTAAATTGTTATCTCAAACCTGCTTCTGGTGCTTGAAGAGAGGGAATATCTTGAAGGTCAGCTATAGTTGCTTAAATTCACCATACTTATTCATAAATAACATTACACCACCAGTTAATTCAGTAGCCATAATATGCAAGCAGAATCTGAATTGAGGAAAACAAGGATAAGATGCAGGAATACAGGGTATTTTTGTATTTTTCAGCAACAAAGGGGTCATGCATCCACTCTTTTTTTTCCACAAAAATTAGAGTTCCACATGTTTAAATTGTTATCTGAAACCTGCTTCTGGTGCTTGAATTATTTTGAATTAAAGGTATCTAGAGTCAAATTATTATCTGCCTTTTCTGTTAAACTATCTATATCTGGTTTTCACTTAAGATCAAACGTTACAGTTGAGCATATTAGCTATTTGTTCTGATTTCTGAAGGAACAGTGATGACACAACTCTCCAATACAAACTGATTCCTAGTATATGGAATCAAAGGCAAAGTCTTCCTCTCATAAACTGATTCCAGAAGATGCATGCACTAAGTCGAAAGTCTTGCCGTTATAGTGGAGGAGGCGCGAGGGCGCCCTGGCGGCCACCGGCTGCGACGCCATTAGAGGAGGGAGGGGGAGAGGAAGGGGCACGGGGCTGACCTCGAAGCGAATGCTCTTAGCGACGAACTCCTCGACGTTGCAGCCGATGGTGGGCGCGGTGGTGACGGCCGGGCTGAGGTCGAGCTTGTAGAGCGTGGTGGGCGACGAACTCCTCGCAACCCCGGATGCTTGTTGAGCTTGCTGAGGTCGACGAACTCCTCGCAACCCCGGATGCACCATAAAAGGGAAAGAGGGCAGAAGATTTGTGGGCGGAGATCGCGGCTGGGGGGCGGCGCGAGAAGATTGCGTCTGGGCGGAGGAGATTGCATCTTGGGCGGCACGAGGAGGAGATTGGGGCGAGGAGATTCGCGCGAGGATTGCGTCTGGGCCGGCGCAGGCGACGCGAGGAGGAGATTGGGGCGAGGAGATTCGCGCGAGGATTGTGTCTGGCCACGGCCGCATGGAGACTGGCGCGGCTTGAGGAGATTGAGGAGAGGAGTGGGCGGCGGCGGATTGCGTCTGGCCTGGGGAAGAGGAGCCGAGGGGTCGGGGGCAGCGCGCGCGAGAGATTTGGGGGCGGCGTTGCGTCTGCTTTGGAACGAGGAGCCGAGGGATTTGGGGGCGGCGCGTGCGCGAGATTGGGGGGCGGCGTGACCGCGTGACATAGGAGATTAGGGCTGGCCCCGCGCGAGAGATTGGCTGGGGAGTGGAGCGCCGTGTGCTGGAGAGCGGGGCCCACGGCGGAAGAACGAACCACCACTAACTCGTGCTTTATAATAGTAGAGATTGGAACACTCATGTATCTTGCGAATTGCACAAGGCCTGATATTGCATTCGCGGTGAATTTGCTAGTGAGACATAGTTCAGCTCCAACCAGAAGACATTAGGCTGGTGTAAAGACTTTACTCAGATACCTCCAAGGTAGTCAAGATCTTGGATTGTTTTTCCAGAAGAACTAAGATTTGACCATGGTAGCATATATAGATGCTGGCTATCTGTCTGATCCCCACAGAGCCAAATCTCAGACTGGTTTTGTGTTTCTCTGCGGTGGTACAGTTGTTTCCTGGCGGTCTTATAAACAGACCCTGGTAGCAATTTCTACCAACCACTCAGATATTATAGCCTTGTATGAAGCCTCACGTGAATGTGTTTGGCTACGACGTGTGATTAGCCATATCCAGAAGTCATGTGGTCTTCTTAACACCGTCGATACCCCCACAATTATCTATGAAGATAATTCAGCTTGTGTTGTACAAATGCAAATGGGTTATGTAAAGAGCAACATCACGAAGCATATTGCTTCTAAGTTATTCTATTCTCACGAACTCCATAAGAGTGGTGAGATAAAGATTTTGCAAACTAAGTCATATGAGAATCTAGCAGATTTATTCACTAAGTCCTTGCCCAAATACACATTTCAAAAATATGTTAAAGGCATTGGAATGAGAAGACTTAGAGAGATGCAGAGTTCAGGGGGAGAAAACCCTTGAACCACAACCCTTATTGTGATCTTAAAGATCTTAATAAACTCTTAAGGTTATAAGTTATACTCTTTTCCCCTTTGTGAGTTTTCCTGAAGTTTTCTCACATGAAGGTTTTTAATGAGGCAACTAGTGCAACATAAAGTGCGAGTGCGGTGTACTCTTTTCTCCATCTCCTTTTCCCACTAGGTTTTTGAGTGGAGTTTTTAATGAGACATATGCATTACACGGTATTCGCCCAAGGGGGAGTGTTATGAGATAAGGACTCTAAACCATATTTGGTTTAGGACTCTATCTCTTTATGGTGTGGGCGAATCCGAACTTCTCTCTCATATTGTTATATATATCGGGTGCATCCTGTTGTAATTAATCAATCTAATAAAGAGAGAGATTATCACCCCTATATTCTGTGTGTTCTTGATTCTCAATTCGCTGGCCCTTACATGCGTGCCGTTGATTTGAGCGGATGAACGACGACGTTTTACCATAGTTAGGAACTCAAGCGTGACAAAGTCGCTACTTATGAAAAACTAGTCATATGCCCGTGCGTTACAACATAAACTTTATTTACGACCAAAAAATTATTTGGAAAGAGAAAGGGAACCTTGGCAACTAGTGCAACATAAAGTGTGAGTGCGGTGTACTCTTTTCTCCATCTCCTTTTCCCACTGGGTTTTTGAGTGGAATTTTTAACGAGACATATGCATTATGCGGTATTCGCCCAAGGGGGAGTGTTATGAGATAAGGACTCTAAACCATATTTCGTTTAGGACTCTATCTCTTTATGGTGTGGGCAAATCCGAACTCCTCTCTCATATTGCTATATATATCGGGTGCTTCCCAGTGTAATTAATCAATCTAATAAAGAGAGAGATTACCACCCCTATATTCTGTGTGTTTTTGATTCTCAATTCGCTGGTCCTTACATGTGTGACGTTGATTTGAGTGGATGAATGATGACGTTTTACAATAGTTAGGAACTCAAGCGTGACAAAGTTGCTATTTATGAAAAACTAGTGATATGCACGTGCGTTACAACGAAAACTTAATTGGTGACAAAAATTTATTTGGAAAGAGAAAGGGAACCTTGCCAAGGGTGAAGCGTCGATTGGCTGGTGCCGCTCCATCGCCGTCTTCCCAGTGGCGTGGCCATTGGTTGCTGCACCTGCACGTTTGCGGAACCGCGAAATCTGACAGAATCGCCCCACCCGAGGAGGGAAATCTCAACATCGCCAGTGACACCATTGCAAACGTGGTTATGGTTGCGGCTGCGGCGGCTCATCGGCTTGTGGTGGGAGATGAGGCACATATAGGGTGGAGGAGTAGATGAGAGCGCTAGAAGCTTTGCGTGGCCGCACGTGTCGAGCGAGGTGAGGAACAATCAGGTTAAATCCTCTTCCATCTCAACCATTTATGTCTGATCCAACGGATCAGGTATTCTAGAGGAGAACGGACGATCCCACCAACTCCTAATTAGAAGTAGTAGAAATAATACCTATACTAAACTCAAAAGAATACGCTGCTTGGGAGGCCTGCCGTGCGAGAGCCGGCTCAGTCGGCCGGCTCGGCTCCTTTTTTTCGCGTGCAAGTCCCTAAAAATGCGTAATTACGTGTAGGTCCTTTCCATGGTTTTTTATGAAAAGGAGCCTCTATTCAAAAAAATCATGAATTTTTCGTGAAAGGACCCTAAATAAATACCGAAAAAAGTGTAGTTAAATTTAGATCATTTCAACTGTTTTTCATGAAAAGAACCCTTCGATTGATCGTAACCGCTGATTCTTCATGAGAGGACCCTAGATAGGTGCGAAAAAAACATGATTATGTTTGTATCATTTCAACCGTTTCACGTATTTTCTCGATGATTTTTAAAAAACACCATAAAAAACAAAATTCTTTCTGCGAAAAAAACAACGCACGCGATGTATCACACCGCGAAAAGATTCCTAGTTTCTTTTAAAGGTGGAGTTTTTTGAAATACAACCTAAAAGTCCTGTGAAATGACACGAAGTGGAAGAGTACTCATACCACAAGTGATCCCTCTCCAGTTGCAGAAGTCAAGCGAGTCGTTGCGCCATGAGCGCAGGACGTCGATCTTGTTCACGTTCCGTATGTAAATAAGTGTCTCCGACAAAAAAATAATAATAAATTAAAAAATAAACTCCACTCTGTCGCTTGACTTGGTGTTGACTTCCCGTGTCACAGTCAATGTTATAAATAACCATAAACTGTGGTGGACGAACGTCGTCTCAACTTCTAGTGTTTATATGGTAAGCGATTTTGTAAATGATTTTATTATTTAAATTTTAAATAAATACATACATGTGTTTACAGTAACCAAATAAGCATCTAGTTTATCTTCTTTCATACATACAGAATAGAACTATCGAGTTATCAACAGTTGTTTACAGCGATGATACGAAGAAAAAGATGATATGATATAAATATAATTAAAGAATAATAACGGAATGAATGAACAGTTTAAGTGGCAATGAAAAGCAAAGCTAACATTTATCTCATGTATGTTATAATGTTCCACATTATATGTCAATCTTATAACTTTACCCAAATAAACGGTATGATAAAATAGGTAAATTTTGAAATATCTATAAATATAATGTGCAGGGACTTTTACCATTTTAATAACCTTTATTTAGAACACTGCTCACAATACAGCATTAGGATTACACACACAAAAAGTGGATGAAATTACACAACAATATGACAAAGACGTGGAAAGAAAAACATGTGCAAGGACTGGTCCATGGAGAGTAGATGAAATCACAAGTATTGGACCAGTCTGTTTGGCCATTAAAAAAATAGCGTGTTTCACCACACCACTGGTGATGGCGTGGTAAAATAATATTGCCCACTCCGCTGGTGGTATGTGGGCTATTGGTTTTTTTCCTAATCATAAATACATAAACATGAATATGAGGAAGAACATAATAACACACAAAGAGATTTTTTCGACGTCACCACAACTTGATGTCCTTTCTTTTTGTTTTTTGTCTTCAAACTCATAGGATACATATCCTTTAATAATAGGCGGATCACCGAATCAACTTGCTAACTAGGACAACAACTAAACTTGAAAAGCCTACTAACTGATTGGATCCGATTGCCGATTGCATTATGATCTTTACTTGCCTTGCATGATATGGCAAGTCAATAGTTTTGACAAGTCTTGATTATTTTCCAACAATCTTCTCCCTAATCAAGACTTGTCGAATCTAACTCGTTGAGGAAATCAGCTTCAACTATAATGTACTCAACTCATACTTAACACAGGACAATGAATGCACCTCCCCAATATTTCGAACTCATTTTCAACGGACTTGACTCAGGACGACGAATGCACCTCCTCAATGTCCTGGACTCATCTTTGATGAACTCGACTTAGGACAGTGAACACATCTTTGAACACTCCGGACACGTGTATCATAGACTCGACTTAGAACGGTGAACACATCTTCTCAATGTCCCGGACTCAACTCAGGATAAGAGTAATGATGGTTCGTCTTCAGCATCTGCCTTAACAAAATACACATGCACCTTCTCCTCTTTCACACGATCTATGCCAGGATGCATCATCTTCAATGCCTCCCATATAGCTTTATCCATCTCCTTTTCGGCTAGTAAGAAGAGCGTTTCCTCCGAGATACCACCATAGATGATTACCAAGGCTATTTGATCCTTGCACGCATTGACGTTGCTGTTGTCGATCTCATGCCACACTCATTGAGCCCTCATATACACTTTCATCTTGATTACATATGTTGCATAATTGCTCTTCGTGAGCATCGGATAATGCAATGAGATTGCAAAACTTTTATTCACCGTCGCACCGACATCGCCTCATCACTGGTAACACAACTTTTTGGAAAGTGCAGCATGATCTTGAGATACACAGATTAAGAACTCTGGCTCAGATACCAATTATTGGTTTTAGCTCTACATCATGAACACATACACACGAACATGAGGAAGAATACAATAGCACACAGAGAGTTTTTTCTATGAACTTGTAGGATACATACTCTTTTATAATATTGTGGAACACTCAATCAACTTGCTAACTGAGACAACAACAAAACTTGAAAAGCATAACTCAAGAAACTGAAAGACCATGTGGAGGTCTATCCTTGTGTGTGATGAGTAATTGACAAGATTTGAGATTGGATTGATTTGAAATTGAGTTTGATTTGAAGCAATTTGTGTGTTGGTTGCTTTTCTCAGTACTACCTGCATGCGGGTAGTAGCACCGAACTTTGATAGAAATTATGATTGATTAATGATTTTGAGATAATCATTTAATATCTTTGTGGGCATTGCTATGTGAAAGGTTTTCCTTGTCTTTGATGGTTGCAGGACGACGGTGCTAGGTCATGGTGAGGCAGAGGATGACCAGTACTAGGCGAGGAGCGTCGGAGGTCCAGACGGTCGGGAGATCACTAGAAGATGATCGGAGATGGAGTCCGGGCAAGTCAAGAAGACAAGGAAAGGAGATGATGCTAACTAGATGCCGCGTGGATCAATGAGGGCTATCGGATTGTGGTCTAGTTGATAGGTTAGCGGGTTTAGGTAGTATGCTTTGAAAACCGTGCAAGAAAACCCGATATGTGTGTGGGTTTTGGGTTAGCCCTTACATGGCTATGTGTGTGGATTAATCCTAGCTCTTAGATGAGTGCTCTAGGGTTGAGGGACTCATCCAAGGGTGGTAGGTAACCCAAGAGTGGTATAAATAGGGGTGGAGGGGTAGCCTCCTCCTCTTGAATGTTTGAGTTGTTCCTTTGAGCTTTGCCCACATGAAGTGAGACTTTGTAAACCTTCCCACCAGAAATACAAAGAATTTCTTTACATTATTGTGAATTTAAATTCCGCATTTACATTATGTCTTTACTTTATGCAATTTAAATTTAGCATTTACTTTACGCATTTACTTTCCCACAATTTACATTCATGCAATTTGGATTTGCCTCCCCTCCTTCTAAATACTGATCTTGGATGTTTTGAGTATGTTCATATGGTTTTACATCTTTTTTGCACTCTTGGATAGAGTAGAGATCATCTTTTCTTTCAAATTCCAACTCTGTCCAGAACTTGTTCTTCGAGCAGTAGTTAGTATTTGATTTTTAGAAAAATCGTTTTTGTGTAATTCTTCTTGGAGAAGGTGCATAACTCTCATATCCACTTGTAGAAAACTTTTAGAGCCCACTTGTTGCACCGTTTGGGCACCATGAGGTAAAAACCGAGCCCCAAACTTTCTCGTCAAGTTCTTGACCGATCGTGTTCTTATATTTTTCCTATTTTTTATGTAAGGTGTTTTGAGGTGAATTTGGTGGAGTTCTTCATAACTCTTCTGCTCATAGGGAGAAAATTCTCAAAATTGTTTGAGCTTTAAAATCCTACCGCCATCCTGCTCAATTGAGGACAGCTTTTTGAAAATTCGCTTTTGCTTTTTTCTCGAAGTGACTTTTGTGATTTGAATTCATCTCCTTTCTAAAAGCAAGAGTTGGATTGATTTCTCTTTATTTTGGACACTAGACAACTAGGATTGTGACTAAAAAATTCTTACATATTTTATGGTATTTATCCATGCAAGCTAGGAGTACACATAGTTGTCTAGTTTTTTGGGTTTTTCACAATTTCCTTTGAGCGATCTTGTCGAGGTTTTAGTTGAAGTATTTTGGGGAAAATTTGTTTGTGACCATTCACCCCCCCCTCTGTTCACCATCTCGATCTTTCAATTGGTATCAGAGCCAGTTTTGCTTTTCCATAGATCTTGACCGGTCTCGAGAGCTATGGCGACAGACAAGTATTTCACCAAGCCTCCCATTTTTTGCGGTGTTGATTTTCCTTTTTGAAAGTCCCGGATGGAGTCATACATCATCGCCTGTGGCTTCCTGATATGGCAAAAGGTGAAGCTCCCATATAAGGTTCCTACTAATGAGAACGTCACAGCCGGTAATATGGCTGACGTTGAGGCAAATGCTAAGGCGATGAACATTCTCATACAGCGACTCAGCCATAGTGAGTATGATCGGATCTCTCACCTACGATCTGCTCACGGGATTTGGGTGACCCTCGATGCATACCATGAGGGCACTACCCAAATCAAGACCGTGAGGTAGGATCAATACAAGTGTACTGAGTACAACAAGTTTGAACAATACACTGGTGAGAGTCTTGACGAGTGTTTCGGTCGATTTACTAAAATTTTGAGCGATCTCCGGGCAGTTGGTTGCACATACCCTAACTCGGATAATGCTCGTCACTTCTTGACTGCACTCGATCTTCGTGTTTGGGAAATGAAAGTGACCACCATCAAGGATACTACCGACTTGTCGACATTGACTCTTGATGGGCTCTATTCCCGACTCAAGACACATGAGATCGACGTCGTCTCTCGCAAGATGAAATCACAGTCGATGGCCTTAGTCACCAATCCCATTGGATCTTCTCTTGATTCTTCTGTTGGTGTTTCCCTCTTCACCTTTTGCGAGCTAAGCGATGACCAACTGGACAAGTTTCCAGAAACTGAGCTTGCACTTTTAGCTCGCAAGTTTTCTCACGCCTACAAGAGGGTGAGAGAGAGGAAGAGAGGTGGTGGGATCACCTTCTTTGAATGTGGTGGCCCCAACCACATTCGAGCAAATTGTCCCAAACTGAAGAAAGGCAAGAATGACTTCGACGGTTCCGGCAAGAACGACTACACCAATAAGAACCACAACAAAAAGCCTCTAGTTCGCGAGCCGACGCACGAGAAGAAGCACCGCAACTTCTCGAAGAACAAGAAACTCTTCCACCGCGTCCTCGCCGCCCTCGACGATATCAACCTCTCCGACACGGAGACATAGAGCGACGAAGGTGAGGATGATCCGCAAGAGAAGAAAGGCGGCGACGACTTCTCCGGCATATGCTTCATGGCGGACACCAACGGCATCAGTGACTCCGAGCTCTAGAGCAATTCAGACGAGGTACCTTCCTATGACCAGCTCAATGAAGCTTTTTGCAAATTAGAAAAATTTCTTGAGCTGCAGAAACCCACCAACCACCTGTTCTAATTGAGGACAGCTTCTGGAAATTCTGCTTTTGCTTTTCTGAAAATGGCTTTCGTGATTTGAATTGATCTCCTTCTTATTTTGGACACTCGACAACCAAAATTGTGACTCAAAAATCCCCACATATTCTATGGTACTCACCCATGCAAGCTAGGGGTACACTTAGTTGTCTAGTTGTTCGGGTTTTTCATTATTTTTTTTAGCGATCTTGTCGAGGTTTTAGTTGGAGTATTTTAGGGAAAAATTTATTTGCGACCATTCACCCCCCTCTGTTCGGCATCTCGATCCTTCAATAAATTTCATACTAGAGCTAGAGCTAAGTGTATGGAGCTTGAGAAGGAAGTAGATACCTTGACTCGGGAGTTAGCTTTCTTAGATCTTCTCCTCCCGAGTCATCGATGACCTTTTTTGTGTGATGCTTTTACTTGTGGAGCTTGAGAACCTAAGAACTTTGCATGATAGTGTGCAAACTGAACTTGAAAGTCTTAGATCAAGAATGCTAGCACTTGTACTGGCTGATATTTCCTCTCTAGATGCTAGTTTTCTTCATGCTCATGCTACTCCTTCATGTGAAAATTGCCCTAAGTTACTTGCTGAAATAGATGCCATGAGCATTCACCTTAGGAAGCTTTCTTCTAGAAACAATGAACTTGAAATGCATGCTTCTAAGGACCCTGTCAACTCATGTGAGGGCTGTAAGCAACTAAAACTTACAATGAACCTTTAAATGGCAAGTGTGCTAAACTTGATAAGGACTTACTAGATAAGTCACTTAAGAGTTGCTTGCATTGTTCTGTGATTAAGGGTGACTTGGATAAAATCCATGTCGAACTTAGGAAGAAATTAGAAGACCAAGCCCATAGGATTAGAGAAGTACCGTATGCTTTCTTGTGAGGCCCTCAAGATTGAGGCAATCGCCGTTGAGGAGAAAAATGCACGTGCTGGTGTTTCTTCTTCTCCTTCTAGTTCTTCTTCTTCTTCTCACCCCTGTTCTTCATGTGCCTCTCTCTTCCCGGAGCGTGAGTATCTCATGAGCACTCTCGAGACGTTTGTAGGAGGCAAGAAGAAACTAAATCTCATTCTAAACCAATAAAAAGTTAGCAGATTTAATCAGGGTTAAGGATTTGACTACTTAGAGCATGCTAGGACTCATCCTCCTACCATTGTGCGTGGATCCAAGAGTGGAGAGATAGTGGTTGCTCTCAGAGTGAGTACCGCTGTGTTTAGGTCTGCTGGGGTTGTCCATGGGACTTCTGAGTAGAAGGGTACTTCTGCTATCACTTCTGCCTCTAGCAAGGCGAAGTATTCATGCACCTTCTGTAAGAAGGATGGTCACCTAGTAGATTTCTATTTTAGGCGCACCATGATCACGAGGCGTGAGCGTGTTGCTACTCTTAGGGGTATTTAGAGTCATCTCCAGACTCTGAGTGATTCTAAGGTACACACTGCTACTAGACAGGTTAGAGAGTCACCTGTTTTTGGGCAGCATCCAGGACTCGGTTTTCATGTTGTTCAGTCGAGTTTTAGTCCCGGAGTTGTTCGTGGTCAGTCTTTCCGCCGTCCTCTTGATATTCCTCGTTTTTTCCATCGAGGTAGATATCAGCGGCGTGAAGTGTTTTCTGGTAGGAGATTTAGGCAGCCTCGTTGGTATGGTCCAGCCTTTGCACCATGACGGGCCAAACCTGTGATAGCTCCTACATCTTCTACTAGAGTTGCTTCTTCTGATCTTGTGAGAGTCGAGCATCAGAGAGACACTAGAGTCCAGTCTTCTTCTTCTGTGGCTGGTACTTTGAGATGTCGTGTGATTCAGTATTGGGCTCCTAGGTCCTCACTTTATCCCAAGATCGAGTCTCTCTTTGATTTGATCAGTTCGCTCGAATGGGGAAGGGAGATGTTTGGATTGTTGACTCAGCTTGTTCTCGCCATATGACCAGAGACTCTCGGTGGTTCTCTTCCTAGTCCGAGCCCCTGTGATGAGTTGATCACTTTTGGGATACTTCTTCGTAGAGTCATTGCTAAAGGTACCGTCTCGCATTAATGAAAATTTTATTCTTAAGGACGTTGCCTTAGTGAGTAAGTCGCAATATAATTTGCTTTACGCTTCTCACTTATCGATGACTCTTTCGAGGTAAGCTTTAAGAGTAATACTTGTAGAATCCTTGATTCATCAAGAGAGTTAGTTTATGGATTTCTAGATTTAGGAGAGTCTTTCGTGCTGATTTTTCTGCTTCATCCGAGACTCTCTTCGGTGTTTGATTGCTTCTGAGTCCCGTGATCTCTCCTTCTAGTATAGGAGACTTGGTCACATTGGCTTTGATCATTTGACCAGAGTTAGTAGTCATGATCTTATTTGTGGTTTGCCCAAACTCAAGATGGTCAAAGACTTAGTTTGCTCTCCCCGCCAACATAGCAAGATGGTTATCGCTTTCATCATCCAAATACCGTAGTGATGACTCGATGCACCAAGACAGTTTTTACATATGGACACCGCTCATTCAGCCTAGAGTGCAAGAAGGTGGAGGGAAGTGGTATGTCCTTGTCATTGTTGATGATTTTTGAGGTATTCTTGGGTATTTTTCATGGCCTCGAAGGATGAGACTTTTTCTCACTTCAGGGGATTTGTTAGTAGGTTGCCTATTGAGCTCCCAGGTGCATTACGAGCTATATGTAGTGATAATGGCACCGAGTTCAAGAATTCTTATTTTGAGAGTTTCTGTGTAGAGTCTGGTTTAGAGCATCAGTTCTCTTCTCCCTATGCCCCTCAGCAAAATGGTGTGGTGGAAAGAAAGAATAGGACCCTGGTTGAGATGGCCAGAACGATGCTAGATGAGTACAGTACTCCTAGAAAGTTTTGGGCTAAGGCTATAGTTACTGCTTGTCATGTTTCCAATCGCGTTTTCTTAAGAGCACATTTGCATCGTACTTCTTATGAGTTGAGGTATGGGCGAAAGCCCAATGTTTCTCATTTTCACGTTTTTGGTTGCAAATGTTTTATCTTGAAGTCTGGTAACCTAGATAAGTTTGAGTCTCGTTCCTCTGATGGTATTTTTCTGGGTTACTCGACTTTTTCTCGTAGCTATAGGGTCTGTAGTTATAATGCGAATAGGATTATAGAGACCTGTGACGTGACCTTTGATGAGGCTAGCCTAGGAGCTAGACCTGATATTTCAGGCTCTTCTTATCCCTCTGAGACCATCTTTGTAGAGGATGAGGACGATGGATATGATGGTGTTCCACCTAATCCAGTCCCCTCTACACCTGAGGTGCTTCCTGTTTCCATTTCTGCATCTCAGGGAGACCAGCCCTTACCTTTAGAATCTCCTTCAGCGAGTGGCTCTGTTCCTTCCTCTTCTGCTCAAGAGGTAGGCCACTTCTGCTTCTGGAACTCCTCGCCACATTCAGCGTTCTCATCCACCTGAGCAGATCATTGGCAATCTGTTTGAGCGTGTGACGCGCTCAAAATCAGGCTTGTCATCTTTCTGCCTTCACTCTGCCTTTGTTGCCTCATTTGAGCCAAAGGATATTACTCATGCATTATCTGATGAATCATGGATTAATGCTATGCATGAGGAACTGGAAAACTTTGAGAGAAATAAAGTCTAGCAACTTGTAGAGCCTCCATCTGGTCATAATATCATTGGGACCAAGTGGGTATTCAAAAACAAGCAGAGTGAGGATGGGGTTGTCGTTCGCAACAAGGCTAGGCTAGTTGCACAGGGCTTCACTCAGGTTGAGGGTCTTGACTTTGAGGAGACCTTTGCCCCTGTAGCTAGACTAGAGGCGATTAGAATCCTACTTGCATTCTCTGCATCCCAGGTCTTCAAGTTCTATCAAATGGATGTCAAGAGTGCATTCCTTAATAGCTTTATTGAGGAAGAGGTGTATGTCGAGCAACCTCCAGGATTTGAGAACCCCAAATACCCAAACCATATTTATAAGCTTTCCAAAGCCTTGTATGGACTTAAGCAGGCCCCTAGAGCTTGATATAAGAGGTTTAAGTCCTATCTTCTCAGTCATGGTTTCAAAATGGGTATAGTAGACAAAACTCTATTCATCAGACACCAGGATTCTCATTTTCTTCTCGTCCAGATTTATGTGGACGATTATATTTTTGGTGGCTCATCTTAGTCTCCTGTGTCTCATTTTTCTGAGGTGATGAGCATAGAATTTGAGATGAGTATGATGGGTGAGTTGAGCTACTTTCTTGATTTCCAAATCAAGCAGACTCGGGAGGGTACTTTCCTGCACCAAGGTAAGCATATTCGGGACCTCCTGAGGCGGTTTGATATGTATGACGGAAAGCCCGTGATAACTCCTATGGCCACCACTGATGCCCTCGAGCCCGATGAGGATCGTGAGCCTGCTAATCAAAAGGAGTTCCGGAGCATGATTGGCTCCTTCTTGTATAGTTGCGAACAAGGGTTCTACTGGGAAAGATAGGTTCTAAACCCACCCAAGAATGGATGCCAGAGCACGGATTTATGACGAGCCTTACCGAACGAAATTTCGGCAGTATAACCCCGCTATTCTCCTAATGCACGCCCAGTCTTGGTGCATCGGAGAACAATTGGATCATGCTGCCAAGATTCCATTTGGACTGTTGGACTCGTCATAAATCCTACATATACTCTAGTGTCCATTCCTAGGCTATCCAAATTAAATTGGACAATTCCGGAATGGCACACATCACAAGTAAATGTGAGATGCACCGTTCCCGAATAGGTGACGCCTAGGCTTGGCTGACCAAATCAATTCTACTTAATTGAATCATGTTATATCGACTTTAACCCCAAACAAATCATGGCCCAAATACAATAAAATATGAATTTTTGTCAGCTCGCTACTTGGCCGACGAAAATAGCCCTACTTAAGAGCTAATCAAGCAATATTATATAACTCATAAACAACTAATCATCTAATTAACTACTCAGTCGACAAAAACATTAACTCATAAACAACTAATCATCTAATCACAGATAGTTCTATTCGATGATATAAAGTAAACAATACGGCACCACATGGCATGCTTCAAACCTACTAAGTAAATAATATGGCATCAGATTTGCAAGAAACTTATGAAGTAAACAATATGGCATCACATTTGCAAGAAACTTATGAAGTAAACAATATGGCATCACATTTGCAATTAAACAATATGGCATCATAAAATGGTATGCTCCAAACATATGAAGTAAACAATATGGCATCACATTTGCAAGTAAACAATATGGCATTGCAGGTAAACAATATGTCATCACATTCACAGCTAGTTTATCTAATCTAAACAGCTAGTTTATCTAATCTAAACTAAACTAAACTAAACCCTAATCATTAATCAACACTAAACTAAACTAAAAAATAGTAAACAACCGGAAAACAACAACGAAAAACTCACTTTGCTTGGTAGGCAGCACGAGAGGCAGCCGCCGATGGTGCGCGGGGTGAGGAGATGCAAATGCGGCACGAGGGCGGGGAGGCGGCGGCGTGGCACGGGTTACGGAGGCGCCGCCAGTGAGGAGGCGTGCCATGCGGCGCGAGGCGAGGTCGACGGCGCTGCACGCTGGGTGGATGGGCGGCGCTGGGGACGAGTGGCGCGCTGGCTGGCAGCAATTCGGCCGGGGCTACGCTGGGCGAAGCGGCGCGCGGCACGCGGAGGCGAAGCGGCAATAGCAGCACGACGACGAGACAACGCGAGGCGAGCGAATGGGTACGCGAGGGATGGCCACGGGGCTTAATACGCCATATTTTCGCTAGGTATTTTCGTCGGCCAGCTGGCCAATGAAAATAGTTCCTCATGCCACGGGGCATAAGACATATGGGCCAATATGTTTTTGTCGGTCATAAAAGCCAACGAAAAAAATTAGAAATTCAACTGCCGCCTTAGGCACAATTTTTTTCATCGACTTCACAAATAGGCCGACGGAAATAGATTTATTTTCGTCGGTTTTTGGCTTTGGCCGACGAAAATAACTATGTTTTCATCGGCTTCACTTAGACCGACGAAAATACAATATTATTGTCGACGGTCTATATTAAGCTGATGAAAATATCGTAGACCGATGAAAAAATATGGTTTTCCTGTAGTGCCCCCATGGGGCGGTCGTCCAATTCTAATCCGACAAACACAAATGCAAACAGTAAAGACAATAATACATCTGGAATATAGTGATTAACACTCGAAATATCATATTTAAATATTTCCAAGGACAAAAATTGACCATACAATCTTCCCACACTAAATTGCAAATAGAGAATAGGAATACCCGCAACAATGTGCGGACTCAATCCTACTAAGCAGTTATATCGCTGATAACTACATCATATCAAATATAATGATAGCTATAGGTGTAGTCCTAAAATTTTTCTATCATGTTTTAGTAAATCATATCTGCCGCATAACCATTCTTAGACCATGTTTGGATCTCTGGACTAATTATTAGCTGGCCCCTTAACTAACAATTAGTCCATTAATTGGTGGGTGGGAGCTAATTTGGACTAAAAGTATGTAACAAGTTGGGAAAAGTCTGAAATACCCTCGCCATTATGAGGGGCAGACATATTATGAGAGGCAGACATGACTTTTCAAAGAAATTAGCCTAACCATTAGCCATGTATCCAAACAGTCCTGGACTAATTTTAGATAGACTAATTATTAACTGACTAACAATTAACTCTAGCTATTAGCCAGCTAACAATTAGCTCTAATCCATCCAAACATGGCTTTATTGCGTCACTACTGATGCAAGATTCCATGAGCCCAGGAAGGCAACTCGAACCACATAAATACTTTCAGGGGAAAATAAACAAAAACTAGATTGAATCTAGAACGCCCAAATCAAACACTAAAAGGAACCGACACTTCAAAAAATTGGCTTATTCCACTCGACGCGTATACCCTGCATTTCAATGGCATAGGAGATCCACTCAAACTTACATCAGTCAAAACTGTAACGGACGACATCAAAGTTTTACTGTTCCATTTAAATTATAACAGTTTCTGTTAGAATTAGTTGGGCGTTGGGGATAAGGGACAAAAAGGAGTTCACTATCCAACGAAGGATGACTGAAAGACAGAGGAGTTCACTGTTCAGCGAAAGATAACTGAAAGACCTACCTCTTAATTTAGAGCTGTACCGCCTTCGACTTAGCGTGCTCGTACTAAACACTTACCTCCATCCCCGTAAGTTTCGCTTGTTAGTCCTCAGAATACAAAATAAATTGCAGAAGATCTAAAAAATTCAGAAAATTCAAAAAATACACAAATAAACATATAAAAATAATTTGAGCTAAAATTTGAGATGTTATGTTACTACAGTTACTGATGATTGGTTTTGCTGGTTATCTTTTGTTGATGTGCGAGAAAATTATTGTCTTTTATGTATTTATCAGGTTCCGCGTTTAAAAGAAGTTTTTGATGTTATTGTACGGGACTTAAGTTGTGGAGTTTATGTTTTATGTCTTTTTCAGGAGATGATTGCTTGATCGCTTAGTCTTTCTTTTTGTGAGAACATCCTTACAGCCATCTTGCTTTCTTGGTAATTTTAAATTTTCAAATTGTTTTTGACGAATTTTGCATGTCGAAATTTGGATCTTGTTATCGTGTGATTTGAGGGTTGAGTTCATTTATGAAGTATTGTAAGGTTTTTTTTCCAAAAAATGCCATAAATTAATCAATTAACTAAAAGACATTGTTAGCAATAATAGGTACCGCTTATCATGTTACCAAGTAATATAGTTGTGTGACATATCAATGAATTATTTCTATAGTACCTTTGAAGTTGAGTAAATTAAACGTAATTGTTATCCTTGATTTTAAACTGAATAAAATTTTTATTATCGTTGATAATTCTATTGCGAGTAATGATTAAATGTGTTATTACTTATACTTAAAAATTATTTGTACTAGATCAATGCCCGTGCATTGCTACGAAAAATAAAATTGGTAACGAAACATAAAGGTCAAGCAATAAAGAAAATTGTGCTACAAGATCAAACATCTCCCCATTACAAAAGTTTTTATGGCTTCTTCTCCGGTATGAATTAAAATCAAATATATTGTACGTAGCAATATATATTACCAATCTTGAATGAATTATCTTGATTGATTCTGTGAAAATCAGATAGCATATATAGAGTATAAAAGGAATGATTGGCTGGCTATTAATAATCAACAATAATCAGAGATTTTGCTATAATAAATAGCCATATTTAGAGAGATATGGTTAGTTGTAAATTAAGAAAAAACTAGATCAATACCCGTGCGTTGCTACGAAAAATAAAATTGGTAACGAAACATAAAGATCAAGCAATAAAAAAATTAAGCTACAAGATCAAACATCTATTTCTCCCAATTACAAAAGTTTTTATGGTTTTTTCTTCGGTATAAATTAAAACCAAATATATTATACGTAGCAATATATATTACCAATCTCAAAAATCAATCAATCATTTTTATCCCTTTTTGCAATTTATATTATCAGATCGCATTCCTCTTCCTCTAACCATACCCGTAGCGCACACTATGAAGTCCGCCTTCCTCGTCGCCCACTTCATCGTGCATGCCATGGCCGTATGGTCAGTTGCCTCAGAGAAAGAGACCACTGCCACCATCCAGCCTTTGCACCTTTGCGTCTTCTAGATCGCCACCACCCTCGGTGCCGTGCTCTTCTCCGCTTCGACGGTGGTCCACTGCACCGACGGTTCACTACTCGTCCCAGATGACCCTCTCGCCTTTGCCGGCCTATTCGTCTCCATGTCTCTGGCGTACTTAGCCATCACTGGCTTCACCAGCTATGATGCTGGAGCCCATGAAGGTGAACCAGAAAACACCAGCGCCGAGACGGCCTCCACGCCATGCGCCGCCGCGTCGTTCCTCTCTCTCGCGACGTTTAGTTGGATCAACCCGTTTATCTCCAAGGGGTATGCCAATGACTCTCTCACCGCCAACGACGCCCCACCGGTGTTGCGGGCAACCGCGCCATGTTGTCAGTATGCTTTGTTCACGCCCAATCGCCCGCGTTGGTCACGGCACCTGTATGCCGCGCTCGCCGCCCATCTCGCCGCAGCTATTACTCGACCACAACGCCGCCTCCTGCACCTCACGCCATGTACGCCGGTCCGTCACTTATTAATCGGCCTATCGAGTTCATTCACGCGGTGGCACGATATGGGAGATCTTGAATGAATTCTCTTGATTGATTCTATGAAAACTGCATAACATATATAGAGTACAAAAGAAATGATTGGCCGGCAATTAATTGCCAAAATAATCGTGGATTTTACTATAATAATCATCATATTTTGAGAGATATGGTGGTCAGAATCGTGAAAGAATAATTAGTTATAATGACTCGCCATTATTGGGGATATGACCGGAGGGGGGCTAGGAAGAACGACGGATCACGCCACCAACTGCAAATTTATATTAGTAGAGATAATTAGCTATAAAGACCTGTCATTATTGGAGATACGGCAGGGAGAGGGGCTAGCAAGAACGGACCGTTGCCACCAACTGCAAATTTATATTAGTAGAGATATGTTGTACTGCGAAAAGTGAAAATGAGAATGACTCGCGGCGGCCCCCGGAGGGGTGCGGTGGGGTGGTTGTTGTTTTGGATTTCTCCCAAATAATTAACAGTAAATATGTATCCTCATCTTGGTTTTACAATAATACGGGATATTTAAATTATACAGAGCACAGTAATTACACTTTTATTCGATCGGAGGCATAATAATTTCTTGAAGAAGTCTTAGACAGTTGAACTACTAGGCATCAATATCTTACGCACACTATGTTTCTCCGAACTCTACTAGTTATAGGAATTACTAGGATTTTTTGCGCAGCGTAATACGTCGCGTGCGTTGTCTTTTTCGTGGAAACAATATCGCTTTTTTCACCGGCGTTTTTTTAAATCATCGAGGAAATGCGCGAAACGGTTGAAAGAATAAAACGCATCCGCGATTGCGATAAATCGAAAGGTCTTTCTCATGAAAAATTGACAGAATGGTCCAAACGACACTATATTTTTTTAGCATTTATTTAGGGTCCTTTCACGAAAGATTCATGTTTTTTCTAAATCAGGACGACCTCTTCATAAAAAAGCGCGCGAAGGACCTACACGTAACTACGCATTTTTTCGAACGACCTACACGTGAAAAGGGAAAAATGAGCAGAGCCGGCCGGGCGCCCGTCGTTTTTTTTCGTGGAAACAATTTTGTTTTTTTTCTGGCGGTGTTTTTTTTAAATCATGGAGGAAACGCGAGAAATGGCTGAAATGACACAAGTGCATCCGCGATTGCGTTAAATTAGAGGTCTTTTTCATGAAAAGCAGCCAGAATGATCCAAACGTCACTAACTATTTTCGGTATCTATTTAGGGTCACTAATTTTTTTCGGTGTCTATTTAGGGCCATCTCACGAAAGATCTACAATTTTACGCCGCGCGTCCCGTTTTTTCGTAGGAAAATTTCTTTTTTTTCAGGGGCGATCTATTTTTTAAATCGTCGAAATAATGAGCGAAACGGGGAAAAAAATAAAGAGATAGAGTGGTGGAAATATCTCTTTCGATGAATTATTTGAAAAATATTGGAGACCGAGCTGGAAAATCACGGTGGAGAAAAAGTCAAGAGGGAAAATGACGAAAAAATCTAGAGGAAAAAAGGTGAAAAACTATTAGAGAAGACAACATCTTTTTGTCGAGTCTAACACTCTACGCGTTCGCCGAGCAATAATACATGCTAAAAAAACTCAGAGACTCGCGATGTATGCGTGTGTCGTTTTCTCGTAGAAAAATTTTCTTTTTTTTCTCGGCGGTGTTCTATTTTTTGAATCGTTGAAATAATGAGCGAAACGGCTGAAAGGACAAAAAAAATTCGCGGGGTAAAACGCCACGCGTGCCATTTTTCCGTAGCAAAAATTACATTTTTTCCGGCGGCATTTTATTTTTTAAATCGTTGAAATAATGAGCGAAACGGGAAAAAATAGAGACCTAGAGTTGTAGAAATATCTCTTTCGATGAATTATTTTGAAAATATTGGAGAACAAGGTGGGAAATCGCGGTGGGGAAAAAGTCTAAAGTGGAAAGATTGAAAAACTATTAGAAACGACAACATTCTTTTGTCGAGTCTAACACTCTACGCGTTCACCGAGTAATGATACATGATTTAAAAAATATCAGAGATCGAGATGGGAAATCGAGATGGGGAAAAAGTCTACACACATATTTCTGTTGACGAAAATATTTTTTCCCGGGAAAAACGAAGAAAGAACCTAGACGTAAGGAGCAAGGACCTGATTGTTACGTTTTTGGATCTGTCCGTTATCCTGAAAAATTAGAAAAGGGCTTGTTCGCGATTTGAATTTAATGAAAGTTTTTTCCCGTAAAATGGCGAACGAGGGACCCAAACGCGATAAAGCGGAAAAAATCTTCCCCTCATATAAAATCGCGAAGGATCTATTCGTAATTTATAGGGACCTATCCATAAATTCTTAAAATGGGGGGTTTTGTAAAATTACCAAGAGGGACACGTGGGCGTTGCCTACTTCCGGCTATTCTCCCGCTAATAGGAAAGGTAGTAATCGCTAACAAATGGGGCCAAAATAACAATTGGATCAACGGGAAGACTCTGCACTTGTTCCGCTGAAGTTGTCCTGCTGTCGGTGGGCCACACTCTACAACCTTGTTTGGAATTTTGCAAGAATTCTTAAGGAAACAATTTAGTTTCAGTCAGCAGAATCGAGAAACAGTATTGCTTTCTAGACGAGGACTACGTGTATCGAACCGATTCTCGATTTAAATGCTAGGAACGTCAGCTCTCTTGAGTAAATAGTTATTCAAGTTTTTAACATCGGATAGTATTTAGTAGCTATTTATTAGGAATAAGTATTTGGCTTCCAAACCGTTAGTATAAGTTGAGGGCATATCGGGAGATTCACATTTTTGATCCTAAAACGTGATTTCCTTCGATTCGGTACTTTCACAATCAATAATGGATCACATGTGTGATTTTGGAAAAACATTTGGATTGGAAACAGTACCTTAAAAGATCAATATCCTGGGTTATATAGTATCACAAGGGTTAGATATATGACTATAGCTGAAGTTTTTGCGACTTCCCAACCTAACATAACATGGAGACGATCATAAATTGGATCTAAGTTGGTGGCGTGGAATGAATTGCTTCTCCGTATTACCAATTTACAGTGGTCACAGCGTGATGATGAATTTAGTTGGCGTTTCTGCCAATCTGGACAATTCTCAGTGAAATCTCACTAGTTGGCGTTGATTAAACGTCCTGCTCCAAACTTAAATTTGCGTTTATGGAAGTTAAAAGTTCCGTTAAAAATCAAAGTATTTCTGTGGTTCCTTAAAAGAGGGGTTCTCCTAACCAAGGACAATTTGGCAAAACGTAACTGGCAAGGAAGTAAAACATGTTGCTTTTGTCACGAAATGGAGACAATTAGGCATTTGTTTTTTCATTGTCGTTTTGCTCGTATGGTTTGGGGTTTTCTGTATCTTGCTTTTGGCATTGACAGACCTGTGAGTGCGTCCAATATGTTTGGGAATTGGCTTGTTTCTTTTGAGAAGGATCTTAAAAATAGTGTGCTTCTAGGTGCTGCAACCTTGTGTTGGTCTATTTGGTTACATAGGAATGACATTGTCTTTGAACGGAAGTCAAGCACATCCTCTTTGCAGGTTATCTTTGCTATGTCCCATTGGATGCGTACTTGGGCTGTGTTACAAAAGCCGGATTTGCGAGCTATTCTGGTACAGGCTATATGACGATTGGTGCAAGTGGCAATGGATTTCTTTTCCTGGGCGTCTGGATGGCGGTCCAGTCTTAGGATTGATAATTTTTAGAGTGTGTGCATTTTTTTAAAAGTTTTTTGGCTGTGTGCTTCTTGATAAACAGAGGTCAGGAGTTATTTCAAGAGCTTGTATCTCCTCGATGTAATATTTTTTGAAATCAATAAAAGCTTTCCTTATTAAAAAAAACGTGTATCGAACCCCTCTGCCTTCAACCTCAGGTTGTCTCTTCCATCTGAATGAAGTTGTGTCGAAAAGAATCACGGCATCCCCGGTCGCCGGCCAGAAGTCCACATTAATTCTCCTTAACTTGTCCGAGCACAAGCTTGACGACGGCTTGCTAGCTAGCTACCCCGCCGGATCGTGTCTATAAAGGCTGGTTGCCATTTTCGTTCATAAGGCAAGCTAGCTAACTCCACATACACAACACCAACACATCCGCGACAGACATACATACATATATCTACATGGCGTCCTGCAATGCCGCCATTCCTGAGAAGGCATCAGGCTTTGAGCCCTCTGTGTGGGGTGATTTCTTCATCACCTATGAGCCGCAGCAGCTGCAGGCATGAACATATATACTACTTGTCCCTTACTGCTATGCGATTGATGATTAGGGTTCATTTGGGAACGTAGTATTAATTCGTCGGGAATTTGTACGAAACCTCAGGTTTAGTGAGGACGGATGAATCCTTTCCTCTCAAATTCGTATGAACTTTCCGTGTTACAAATGAGGGATTTGGGTATTTGCCACTTCAAACATGTGGCTTCACAAATTTGCCACTGAACCTACATTTCATTGACTCAGATGGTCCTATATGTCATTGGCTCAAGTGGCATCATAATCCAAAGGGTCAATCTTTAAAGTGGCAAATAACCAATTTTAATTTTCTTTCTTATGGCAAGGATTATAACACCATCTAACAAGGAATTTATTTAAACTAATAAAATTAACCACTATAATTTTCTTGCGTTGCTACTAATATTTTAATGCTTTTGACATAACACTAGTGATCTAGCTGTTTTAAGGATTATGTATGATAACAAAATGAAAAGTAGTAGTACACTGCACTGTCCATTGCTATAAAAATAAATATATATACATCGTCCCTTTTGGCTAATCCTAACTAATCCATACATGCGTGCAGAGATCGGAGGAATGGATGAAGGTAAGAGTAGACAAGCTGAAGGCGGAGGTCGACAAGTTGTTTGAAACTTGCAACAATGTGGTGGGGAGATTGACCTTAGTAGATGCACTTGTACGTCTCGGAATAGATCACCGTTTTGAAGAACAGGTAGTGACTGCACTAAGTGACATCCATCAGAGTGAATTCAGTAGCTCTAACCTCCACGAGGTTGCTCTTCGATTTAAATGCTTAGGAGCATGCCCTTTGGGCATCTCCGTATCTATCTATCTATCTGCATGTATATGCATATTATATATATATGTATATATATATATGTGTGTGTATATATATAGGTAACATATCCAATGCACATAGATCTTTTCGTATGAAGTTTCAAGATCAAAAATTCTAGATGTACTTCATAGATTGCTCTACCTATGTATGAAGTTTCAAGATCAAATTCATTATATATCAGTTTTAAAAAGAAAATTATGACAAGTTTAATAGTTTAAACTTGTCAGAATTTTCTCTTTTGTAACTCTTGATATATAATGAATTTGAACCTACAATTTTATACATAGGTAGAGCAATCTATGAAGTACATCTACAATTTGTTTCAGAATTTTTTCGTGACTTTTGTTAGTTAGTGTGCACGGTGTGTACACGAGAAGCCTATGTGCACATTTATATATTGCTATATATATATATATATATATATATATATATATATATATATATATATATATATATAGACAAACACAAATGTAAGGGATTAATTAATGCCCATGGAACGAGAGGATGCAAATTATTAAATAATATGCTTTGGATAGTTTGACGATATGTCACAAACAATTTGTCGTGAAGATGTGTTCAACGAATTCAAGGGTGAAGATGGGAGCTTCAACAAGGATATAACTAATGAACCAAGGGGATTACTAAGTTTATACAACGCAGCTTACCTTTTCATTCATGGTGAGCCAGAGCTCGAAGAAGCTATAACTTTTGCAAGGTATCATCTTGAGTCAATGAGGGGTAGTCTCAAGTCCCCTTTAGCTGAACAAGTCGAACGTTCCCTTCACATACCACTAACAAGGACCTACAAGAGAGTGGAGACACTACGTTATATGCTGGAGTACGAACAGGAGGAAGGTCATAACCCAATTCTATTGGAGCTCGCAAAGCTGGAGTTTAACCTTCTGCAAAGTGTCCACTTGGAGGAGCTCAAAGCTATTACCAAGTACGTTTCTTTGATACTATCTAAGCAATTAAGATCTACGGTGGACCCATGACTAAAATTTAGCAAGGCCTATAGATAAAGCTAATATAAGAGAACTATAGGAAACATAAATTGAACTATCTTTTGCAATCCAAAATCATATATAAATAGAAGAGTAACATGATGAAAATGTAAAATAAAATGAAGGTAGTACCTCGATAATAAGTCATGAACCCCAAAAACCATAGATAGCTATCTGTACATCAAAATTAGTGTTGCGCTAGCCGCATGGGGAACGCCACTCTAGATTTGTTTGTTGTCGGTTGTCACTGCTTTGCTCAATGGCTGATGGTGGGGAATGGCTTTTTTTAATGGAAGAATTGTGGAATTACTAGTGGATTGCTGAGATAGATGGGTAATGGCTTTGCACTTTGGTGGGCTTGACTACTTAGCCTAGCACCGTAGGACATCAACCCACACACAGGAATTTCAGTACGAGTCCTTCCCCAACCATCTTCTACCTCCAGAAGTATCCAAAGCTTGCTACTAGCTTGCCATGGAGCTTGAGGAAAGGATGGGTGGGTTGGGGTAGGGGGGTGACCATGAGGGTACCCATGGTTTGGCAAGGGGTAGAAGAGGCCCCAACCCCCACTGACCCCTCGGTAGGTCCACCCCAAATAAAGATGAAACAGTAAAACTTCATGCCTTCACCATATGATCTACTAAACATACTTGGCATTGTCTATAACCTCATAGCCACTACGGCACTCTCCTATTCTCTTTTAATTAGACGGGATAAGCAATTTAAATAATTATTTTCAGGTGGTGGAAAGATCTCTATGCTTATGTGGGGCTAACCTATTCTCGTGATCGAATGGTTGAAGCCTACTTCTGGTCCTACACGGTGTTCTATGAGCATGGCTTTGCACGTGCACGGATAATCTTTGCCAAGATATTTGGGCTAACTACTCTGCTTGATGACACATATGATGTCCATGCTACCATAGAGGAATGTCGGAAACTCAACACAGCCATACAAAGGTTGGTAGTAGTTTTGTCATTGACAATTTCCGTACAAAATGTGACATGGAAGCAATAATATAGCCAAATGCTAGTCTAGACTCATTTTCATGCAAACTAATTTGCTGTGCAGATGGGATGAGAGCGCTATTTCTCTACTACCGGAGTACCTGAAAAAGTTCTATACTAAAGTACTGAGTTGCTTTAAAGAGTTTGAGGATGAACTGGCACATAACGAAAAATACCGGATTGATCACATCAAGAAAGCGGTACAATACTATGTATCTATATCCCTATATCAGATGACGATGCTGTTCCTTCCCCGAATCACTAGATTTGTAGTTAATGCACAAAAATATAAATATGTGTGCAAATTTTTTGATAGTAAATTATAATAGTTGATAACTAATAAATTGAGCTATTGGAATCTGGTAACCAAGCCCAGATTATACCGTTGACGCTTAAAAATGTTAAGCCAAGATCGGACCTTGCCAAACAGACAGCGTGGGCATTATGCAACAAAACTAATAGAGAAGAAAAATATTTTGTTTTTTTATTTAAAAGTATCTGACTTCATAAAAAAATATAATAGATAGGTTGTTTGTTATTTCGAACAGATATGTTGGCGTGGCTGCATAAAATTTGGAATAAAAATATTTGCTTGGAATAAGAAATGCAAGCTTCTTTTCTTTATGAATGACAACGATGCTATCAGTCACATACATTAGATAGAGAAAAGGAGAAAAATAAACCATGTTTGTCTAAATCTTCATAAATAGGAAGATATGCGGACACAAAATTAGCAAATCTTTAAAAACCAGATTTGTTTAAGGATCTTAGATTTTCAATCCCCAAAAGCTACAACACCCAGTAACAACAACAATATATGAAAACAACTAGACTAGCAATGCATTTCTATGTACCTGGGCCTATATAAGCACATGCAGTTTAAGTGACACTAGAGTGATGTCCTTTACTTTTGTGCAGTTCCAGACATTATCCACTTATTATCTCCAGGAAGCTGAATGGTCCCATAACAATCACAAGCCAAGCTTTAAAGAACAAGTGAATGTGTCTAGCATATCTGCAGGCGCACCAATGCTATGCGTGGCTATGATGGTTGGCATGGGTGATGAAGCAACCCAGGAAGTATTTGAATGGGTGATCGATATTCCTGATGTTGTCCTAGCAAGTGGAAAGATTGCACGTGTCTTGAATGACATTTGTTCAATTAAAGTAATTAGACTTCTAGGATCAATTGAAACTCTCTTTTACCACTGAGCATGCTAATGAATCATGTGTTTTTCACAGAAAGGAAAGAACAAAGGGGATGTGGCAAGCTCTGTGGAGTGTTACATGAACGAGAACAAGGTCACAAGTGAGGTTGCCATTGCTAAGATCGCCCCGTTGCTAGAAGATGAATGGAAAACTACGAACCATGCTCGCTTTGAGCATCGTGAGCTCCGCCAAGCAGTGCAGCGTGTTATCAACCTCACGGTTAGCATGCCATTCATGTATGATGAGAGTAAAGATGCATACACATTCAGCACAAACCTTGAGAAGACTATTGAGAGTCTCTTTGTGAAGCCCGTTCCCATCTAAACCCTCGTAGCTATTGCGGCAACCCATCTATATATATGTACACTACGCTGTAAGATGCATTAGAACTATTCAGAAGACCATAGTAGTGTACACTACAATTAAAGTAGCAGTAAATAAGCATGCCTCTATGCTGTGAGATGGATTGGAACTTTTCATTCTGCGCTTCCTTCCTCTATGTCATCTTACTGCTTTATTACCATATATAATAAAATTACTCTTTACTATGGTTTGGTCAATGGATTTATATTGCTGACTTATGGAAAAGACAAATGAGCATCCACTTTTGGTTCTTTCAAAACTACAAGTAAACAGGAACTTTCGTTGTAGCAAACATGAAAATTATATTTATATTGTAATACTTTTCTATCGGTATAGATGACACCATGGATTACGACTCTACAGGCTAAAGCATTAAAGCAGTTTCAGTCGAACAGTTATATCTAAAATTGAGGTGTGTCTAAAAGATGGATGAATGTGGAATTTTAATTTAAAATGGCGAAGAACATAACTTTTTTGAGGAAAAAATTTAGAACTTATTTTTCTGTCAGGAAGGATAGACCACGGATTCAGACTCTATTCAGACTAAAGCAGTTAGAGTAGCACCGTTTGATCTAAAATCCCTGGTCGAGATTCACTTAACATTATGCGCGTTAAAACTCTATTCGTTTAGTTTTGATGGTTAATGACAAACCTATATGATGAAACTAGTACATTTGTTGAGGATGATTTAGTTAGTCTCATTTAATTGAACCAAGATCCATGGTGAACTCCACATCCATGAAATTGTCAACCCCAGATGTGAACATAGTTCAAAGCAAAGGTAAATGACTAGTAATTAAAAGTGTTTTCTTAGCATTTTGCAGGTTCAGTCGTTTGGTGGATATACTGGACTGCTAGAATTCACCTTTAATTTTTGTCGTACTATTAAGAGGAGTTTATGATTAATAACTTGAGTTTGGTTGGTGCCAAGAAACTCAATTGTAGGTCTCAACTCATTTAGGCCTCTCCTCTCAATCCTTAGCACATCAGGTCCAAAACAAACCCTTAGATATTATGGGTTGGACTAAAATTTAGGGAGTGAGGAATGTCGCCAGTTGCGTGAGAAATAACCTTGTTGTGGCTTGTCCTCAAATAGGGGTGAATTCACTAAGAAGCTTCATTTGGCTACAACCTACCCTCCACACCGGTGCTAGTACCCCTAGCCCCTACTGCCTTGGGTCCCCGCCTACCAGCCATGTCCTTAGCTGAAAGTGAAATAGGGGAATAAGAAAGTGGGCCTTTGCCAAAACCACAAGGCCCAACTACGCCCTAACATTGACATGACCACATATCCAATCTACCCCACCATTCCTCACATTCTCCAAATACCCAAATCCCCAAATCGATCAATCAAAAGAGGAGATGTGAGAGCCCGGAGTGAGTGGGCATGGTAGCATAGCCGAGCGAGCAAGCAGAGAAGCTAGGGGCACGAGCTCATAGCCCACCGGCCAATGAAGAACAGAGGAGCAACCACTGGCTACTAGGGGCCAAGGCAATGGCATAAGGAGGCACAATGAGCTAGGGGTCATCCATTTGGATTTGAAGAGGACACCCACATGAGCCGTGAGGTCGATGAGGGGGCGAGGAGGATGAGCGCACCACGACGATGACTAGGAGAGTAGGTGAGGACGACTGATAACTAGGAGTAGAGTTGGAGAAGAGGCGAACGAAGGACTGAGGAGGTGAGTGGCCATCTAGTTTAACATTGATAGGCTAATCGATGGGTCAAGGTTTATATATATACATACATATACATTTACATATATACATGTACATATACACATATACATATACATGTAGACATATATACATATATACGTATATACATATATATACATACATATACATCTATATACATACATATACATATATATACATACATATAACGACCCTCATTTTTGGCATAAAATACTAAAATGAGAATCTATGTGCATATCATACTAATCCTATGATCAGTGGCTAGGATGCATATTTACAACAATTGATATCATATCCATATTCTTTATTACATATGATAATGGTGATTTATACAATAAGATCTTACAAACAAAGTGAAATGCAAAAGAAGAAAGAAAAGTCTTGTAGTGTGTCCATCCAACCCTTAAGCAACTGACAAGGCATAATCCCTAAAAAAACTCGCTAATAATATTCCCGCAACCTGCAACAAAATATGTCATTTGGAGGTTCACTAACCTCACCTAAAAATAACAAATAAGCAAGGGCGAGTACTTTCGTATTTGCAAATGCAGAAATGTAGACCATGTCAAAGTAGGCTTCTACTGTTAATTTGCATAAATCAAACTTTAATTTGTAAATCAAGTAGTAATTTGCAAAATGGAATTTGTAAAAACAAGTTTAACTAATATGAAAATAACAAGTATGTAAAGCATATATTAACATTTAATTGATATAAAAATAACAAGTATGTAAAGCATATAGTAACAACTCACAGTCCTCCACTATGAGAGCATCGAGATATCCAATTCTTGCTAACACTTGGCGTAACACTAGTCTTTGCCAACACATGGCACATCAGATGAAGTAAAGCCTTTTTGAAAATAATAAAATAACTAACTAGTGCAGATGCACCAGTATCCCTTGATCATGGGAACGGCTTTTTAAAAAGATTTACGCTCTGTAGATGTGTACAACTTTAACCACAAGACATAATCAACTTTTTGTTCAAGCTATAAACACAGCTTTACATAGCCCTACCTTTGCACAGCTTTACACTTTCTGTAGAGAGTTATGACATAACCATTACATAGCCCTACCTTTGCACCTGCCCATTGACGACAAACCTATGCTATGGCAGCAGAAGATATCTATACACAGTATGACAAATGGTTATACACTCTATTCTCCCACTTCTCCCCAAAGCATGGCGTATATCGTTGTAATTCTGTTATCACCTTGGTGTGGACGTGCAAACCATATGCACATCCGGCTATTACCAATAATCTCCCCCTATACTACGTGCAAACCATATGCACATCCGGCTATTACCAATAATCGCCCACGTCAAAAACATAGTTTTGATTTGAGTTTTTGTACCAAAATACCAGTAACCATCATCGTGTTTTAACATTTCTAAAGGACCGAGATGGCGATTAGAGAGGGGGTGAATGATCCCAAAATAATTTTTTTTCTCACTCAAAATAATCTAACCAACAACTTCATGTCATAAAAGCAAAGCGGAGATAACAAAATTTCTGAAATTTTTAGCAGAGGGCGTCACTACCACTAATCAGCTTGGTACTGCCTGATGAACAGTACTCCAGCACTAACGAGACTGTAGTGGTAGTGCCATGCTACAGTAATCAGCCCAATGAATAGTGAAAATCAACGAGACTTCAAAAAGGAAATTAGGTGACTCTTTTGATTGGCTGATCCAAACTCAGTGAAACTTTGTAGACACTTTCCTATGGATGTCAGGAACGTATTCCAACCATCAATTGTAAGGATCGACATCAAAGTTCTGACCTTTTTCAAATTTACGAAAGAGTGTACAAGAATAGGTTCAAGAACAAAAACTTGACCCTCAGCTAGTTCATGGATTCTTGATGATCAAGATGATCCTACATGGTTGCCCACATGTCATAGTAAGCTAGAATACAAGACAAAGAACATCAAAAACCCAATCTTCCAAGAATGATTCTCTCAAGAACAAAAGATCGGTTTTTGTAAGGAAGAACACAAGATTTGCTTAAATAATTGGGATATGGTCTGAAGCAGACTCATCCGTCAAACATTCATCCTTGGCATAAGATCCACAAGCATTTAGAAGGAGAGGTGGCAAATCCAAATATGCGGAAAATAAATTGTAAAAATATAAAGTGCAGAACTTAAGATATAATGTAAATGTGGAAAGTAAATTCAGAATTGAGGGGATTGGATTTTCTTTTCTAGAAGGGAGGTTTACAAAGCCTTACAACAAAGTGGGCAAAACACAAAGGAGCATCAGAACCTCTAAAACCTTCAAGAGGGGAGAACTACCCCTATCCCTCTATTTGTACTACTCTTCTGTCAACCTCCACCCTTGGATGAGTTCCTTCAACCCTACGGAACACTTTCAAGGGAAAGGATTGACTCACTCATGCATGGACTAATCCGAAACCCACGCTTTACAATAGACGTGCTACTTTATCACTTAGACCACGATCCAACAGCCCTCCATGATCTGAGGAGCTCCAAGTTAGCATCTCATCAATTTCTTGTCTTCTAGGTTCACAACGAATCTGTCTTCGATCATCTTTCGATGATCCACGACCGTCTGGACCTCCGACGCACCTCGCCTAGTCCCGGTCATCCTCTGTCTCACCATGACCTAGCACCATTGTCCTACAACCATAAAAAACAAGGAAACACATCACAAAGTATTGCTCAAATTGATATACAATAAGTCTCATGCAAATTCAAAATTCAAAACTCAAAATCTCTCATTAAGTTGGCACTACGGCCCCCTAGGGCTGGTAGTACCGCCGCCAAGACTATAGCTCTCTAGAGGCTCGGTGAGTGCCACTTGCACTCAAACCCCGCAAGACCATCTCCGTAAAAGACTCCGCTACGCGGCGGTAGTATTGCTCGCTTGGCACTACCGCTAACATAGGCCGGTAGTGCTGCCCGCCTCCTATGTGGCTAGTAGTGCCGCTTTGGCCAAGACTATCGCTCCTACATGGCCAATACTACCGCCCTATCCTAGCAGCCCTCAAATTACTTCAAATTCAAAATAGAGTTCAAAGCAAACTCAGACTTAAGCACTTCATGCTTAAACATAGTCAATAACTCATCAACACTAAGGATAGACCTCCATATGGTCTTTCAATCTCTCCCTTGATGAGTATATTGACAAACACACAAAAGACATAAAAATTTGACTTTGAAATAGAGAGGAAGAAGCAATTTAAAGGCAAAGCCAAACTTGATCCAGATAAAAAGAGCAAGTTTTCCATAAATCTCTAGAAATTCAATAAAAACTCACAAAAGCTCAAATACACTTATGATCTTTAAAAAAATTAGCAAGCTTTTTCCATGATCATAAGAACCAAGAAGCATTCATATTTTTATCTTCTAATGATTCCTTTTATATAATTTTAACCCCTTTTGGCAATATAGGCATCAAGATAATATTTTCTCTCCCTTTACACATATATGTATGAAATGCATCCTAAAAGAGTTTTAAAAATTATTCAAATGACTATATATATAAAGGGTGACACCAAGCTACTCAAATTTAGATTATGTTAAACTAAGATATGTCTAAGTGCAAATGTCAAGTTTGCTAGCAAGCACAAATAAGACCGTCATTTTTGCATAATTTATCAATTGCAACACTTAGTATAGTTTCTAATCTAGAGGCAAAGGCATACAATAGATCAAATGGAAAACCTAAAGTTAAACCTATTCAACATTTTGGGAAAGCTGGATGTGCATACAAGGTCCTTCGTGCCCAATTTCAATGCAAGTTGTTCTTTTAATACTTCAAAGGCCATAGTGGGGTGTAAATGTTTGATATTATTTGCATTCTTTACCCACTTATGTTTTTTGTTTTGTTTTTTTATTTTTCAAGTGTGATTGACTCAAGCTATAGTCAACCATCTCAAGAAGAACTCTTAAGAGGATGGTCTTAGTCATACACGATAAATTCCAAGTTCATTCTAAGTGCAATGGGAGGTAGTCTTGTGAATGTGAGTGTTGAGATTAATTTTGCACAAAAAGAGTTAATTTTTTCATGTTAGCACAAAAGGTTTATGAGCGTGTGAAGGACTCGAGTATGAATCAACTTAGCTTCACACAAGTTGCTATAAGGACTCTAGTAGGAATATAAAATTTCACAAATAATGGCATCTGCACCTAGAGAGGAAACATAGCTAGTAAAAGCAACATGTTTCATCAAGTTTTCTTTTAAAGATTTAATTTTCAAATTTTAATAAGCTCAGCAAATGAATCAAAATGAACTTGGACATATTTAAGCTAGCACTATCTTCGAAAAACAACAAGGTACATAGCACGAATAATAGCTTATTGACATAATAACAAAGCTCATAAAATGAAAATGAAGTCTATATGCAATGCATGAAGCGATTCTCAAACCGTCCTCAATAAATGAATCAATTTTAAGCATAAATCTGGTTCAAGTTGAGTTATTAGTAGAATTAAGAACATGGAAGATCCAAATGAACTCAATCAGAACCAGAAACACAAAATGAGGAGAAGAAGTCGAGAAACTGCAAACTAGGTGGCTATAGAGTATAGAAAAGATAGTAGAAAATACTATAGTTTAGACTCACTCTCATCTTCCCCAAAGACTAACATAGGGAATCCGACTCTAGATCCCAAGCTAAATAGTGCATATAGACTCTATCTACCCAGGGGTCCAATACCTACTAGACTTGTAAGACTGTAAGGGAACACAATGTAGAGAGAAGAGTGGACAGCTAATTGTGTACGATGGCAACCTATAGCATAAGATGAAAGGTTCATGCAAAGCATGCCAGTAGTCTTAGTGAAATGAACCCACAACTCTAGAATTAAGCCCAATATCAACTAGAAGATGCAAAAAAAGAAAATACTAGAAGAAACCATATATAGTACATAATATACAAATAAGCTCCCCATCAAGTGATGTCGATAGGCACACAATTTCAAGCTCTCCTCTCAAAGCCATAAACCTAGAGCTATCCAAAGGCTTAATAAAGATATCAGCAATGTGGTGGTCACTCTCTACAAACTAAAGCACCATATCACCCTTCTCCACTTGGTCTCTAAGGAAATGATATCTAGTGTCCATGTCTTTGGGTCCTAGAGTGTTGCACTAGGTTTTTCGTAATGTAAATAGCGTAGTGTTGTCACAGAAAAATGGAACACTCACTATGTCTAACCCAAAGTCCCGCAAGGTTGATCTCATCCAAAGCACGACTACAAAGAAACTAGCTACAAAGAATGTAGTCCTGCTCAACATAGATCAGGCAACTCCTGACCGCTTAGATGACCAAGAGATAAGAGAAGTGCCAACGAATTGGCAAGTGCCAGAAGTTCTCTTCCTATCTATCCTCCAATAAAAGGTTGAATCCAATTTTGAAACTCTCTAAACTAGCTTAAAACTAAGTCACCGAAATTTAGAAAATTTCGGCATGACCTCTCTAGACAGTAGGACATCCACTCAGCAGATGTAAAAACAATTGCAGTTCTTATATCATTCCAAACAGTCCTTAGTTAATCAATCACACATCTAATGTAATTGAATAACTACACCACGACGACGACCTATTACAACCATAATCAATACAACCAGGCTTTACAAATCGGTTAAATGGATTGATGCAAACGTGTTTGTGCTACTATTCCCCATGCATGCCGGTTTCAAAGTACCTGCAACAACACAACAAGCAAGCGTGAGTCGATGACTGAGCAAAGTACACAAGGGTAACAATTCCAATTTACTATAAGCGTAACAAGTGTCCACTGTAAGAACAAGTAATATAAATGAAACAACATCCGCATAATATGCGTATAAAGTAATAATTTGACCATACAAGAATATTACCGCAATCAAACCATCAACTTATTAATAAACTCATTCAACGCCAAAGAATCATTACTTAACTCTAAGTCACAATGTCTCCTACTCAACTACCCTCGTTGCAACTCAAACCATTTTCATCTATTACATATAAGTTTATAACTCGACTTCACTCCACGATATTCATACAACATAATTCTCGTGGCAAAGAAATGCGCTAATTCATCAAATTCAATTCAATCTCCCCTTTTTGGGTTGAATCCACGACTCAACCTTCAATTACCAGAATCACCATACATATGACACGCCATTTACCACAACACTCATTATTAAAAATGCAATGCATATGAATGCTCATTGCCATGCACGCACGCAGATTGCCGAGTGCCCACCCGCTTGTGCACCCTCACGCCCCTTCCATCCGTAGATGGAAGGTGCCTACTCTTCTGTCTCGCTCCCACTCACCTCGATGAATGGGACTATGAGGTAGGACTTTCGTGTTCACTACGTGTGAACACAGAGGCCAAGATCGAATGGGTCGCCTCTTCCATTATGAATGCACAAATGCAATTTACATGAAAAAGTGCAACCCTTCATTCATTGCCAACACTAACATAACCATAACCACACACATACATAAACATAGCCCACATTCTCACATTCATAACCACAACCACACACATACATAAACATAGCCCACATTCTCACATTCATAACCACAACCACACACATACATAAACATAGCCCACATTCTCACATTCATAACCATCTAA
Organism: Guadua angustifolia; assembly: GCA_036346375.1. NCBI lineage: Eukaryota > Viridiplantae > Streptophyta > Magnoliopsida > Poales > Poaceae > Guadua > Guadua angustifolia. The sequence goes on along the minus strand of JAYEVE010000929.1, from coordinate 134,106 downwards.
TCTATTCGCACACACTCAATTACTTTTCCCGGATGGGGCATAATTAAGTCACGAGTATCCACGTACCCTATACTCGCTACTCACTGCAATGTCAACAAAGGTACGAGAAACTTACCGAGATTAAGGCTTACTAATGACCACTAATCCAATAGCTAATCATGACCTCGGAGGGACGATCACCAATAAAATAATTATTGCCACAATCAATAGAAATTAGCCATGAACCGATAAATAACAATGATCAACTCAACTCAAGACACGACTCGATGTACTTGCCTTTTTACGGAAGGAGCTGAGTGGCGTGAGGAAGATGCTATGCCACTCCAAAACTACTCCACAGAAACAATCATCGTAAAACGCTTTACAAACTATACCCTTTCAATAATGCTTTACGCCCCAAACTACAACCACAACAACTCCTCTTTTAGGTTGGTTCGATAAATATAATCTACGATAGCCAACAATTAACTCAACTAAAGCAAAATTACAACTTAGATAAGGAATAGAAATAGCATCTCCATGCATTAGTTGAAGCACACCTCACCACAACTCCTAAGAAGGAAATATATACGATGCTTTACTAAACAATCAAGCTCGCCTTTGAATTATCGGAAACATAAGCATGAAGATAAAGTAACTACCGTACATGCCAGCTTCAAAGCATAAACTCCTTCGTATGAAACAAGCACCAAAGATGAAAATTGTGGATACATAGAACTTGGTGAGATTGAATATGCTGCTCAGCGAGTGGAATGAACATTATAATTAAAACTCACCCATTTCATTTTAGCACTAACTAGTAAATACTAGTAATTTCCTTGATGCCCTTGCCATGATAGCTTTTGCCTTTTGTAGGCTAGGCGTCTAAAGGTGGGAGAAAAAGCCACTTCTCACGGTTTCAACATTTCTGCAAGTAATATCACCTTCAAGTATGTCATGCTAATGCATTGGATCTGGTCAATTCCTTACCTTATGGAAATATATACTAGTGCTGCTCATGCTAGCATTTCCTATTAAGACAACAAAAGAGAAGTCTTGAAGTAGGATACACTCTTACAGACAAGTTTAGACGAAGATGTAGCTAAAGTTTTTTTTCATGAATTATTCTTGCTCTTGCTTTTCAATCAAACTATCGAACCCATAGTTTTCTTGTGTTTTCCAATGCTTTGTCCTTAGTAGCGTGAAAAGAAGACAGGAAGAAGCAAGATACTCCTCTATCCTATATAGATGTGTAAACTAGTGAGGGGAAGTTTGAAAATTTAGGCTCACAACTAACATTAATACTAAATCTTCCAATGGTTGCATCTGATTCATCCAACTGCATTTGTTTAATCAACACACTACATAAGTAAGCTTTGCATAAATGCCTCTCAATTCAAGTATAGTGGGCCTGGTGGCACCCAATGCTATCGAGAAAGAAAAGACAATGGCAAATCAAATATGTGCGCAGGCTGCAGTCATTTCATTCCCAAGAAAACTCTAGTTAGGCATTTCATCAAACACCATGTAGGCAAGCTAATCACCACCCAAAATTTATACCTCAAAGCTATTGCCATGGAGGAAGGAGGGATGGGGAGGCGCCACGGGGCGTTGGTTCATGGCCGCTACTCGATCTTTGGCGCCAGATGATGCTTCTGTTTGCTCTGAGCCGCTGCTACAACCTGCCGCTTTACCAAGGTGGAGCATCAGACGAGGAGGGAGCAAAGGCTGGGGTGACGCCGGGCTGGCTGAGCTGCTTAGCTATGCGCCAAAGTGAGGAGAGCAGCCGCCCTAGGGGAGCGCCAGGAGAAGGTTGAGGTGCTTGGTGGGGAGCGATCTTGCTGCCTGATCACGATGCCACTGGCCGATGGCTAAGCCAGGAGGAGAAGCCGATCGGGCGAGGAGAGGAGAGCTCGCCGGGGAAAAATCGGCGGGGACTTGGCCACTTGGGCAGCGTCGGCAGGGAGAGATGGAAAAATCTGGCCAAGGGACAAATGACAGCCACACAAATGTTAAGGAGAGATGAGGTTTTGGTGAAAATGATCTGCAGTATTACACTCTCCCCCCCTAAAAGGAATTCGACCCCGAATTCGAAGAATGCCGACTATGCCAATCAAAGACACAGAGGTCTTAAACTTCTTTGCCAACTCAAAATATCCACACAAAACTCCAATGGTTACAAACGGTAAACCAAAACCTCAAATCCAACAATTAACAAAACGATTTGACTTAACTCAAATAAGTGTAACTTCTCATGCAAGAACTCAGTCAAAGACAATTAATAGGCCAAAATCCCAAATCATACCACTCTCGCAAACAATCTGACAAACTTAGACAACTTTTTGTTGACACTATAGCATACGACATCCGAACAACCAAGGATCCTCCTTGGATGAATTGGATACCAACCTCTATGCTCTACTCCAAACCCATACTTGATTTCGAATGCTATGCTCTTAACCTCCCTTTCAATTGATTGACCTCTTTATCAAAAGGTCCACTACCGACAAATACCATCCAAACAATTAATTCACTAAAACACAATTTTCCTTCCAACCATATCTCCACAATATAATAATTTTTTTATATTCCCGACGCCAAAAGACCACTACCCAGGGGTAAATGCTCACTACAGAACACTACACATCAAATTATGAAATCCTTCACTACAACCATCTGAACCCAAAAGTTCAGTCTCCCAATAGAAATGGTGACTTAATTACCGTTAACTTCCAAGTAGTTCACTAATGAGGGCTGAACAAGCACCACCAAGGAACCACATCAAAAGTATAATCCTCAATTATTATCCACCCAAAATCCCTCGATTCTCTTTAGCGAAACTAACCACTTTCATCTTCTTCAATTAATGCAATAAAATACACCAAGGAAAACTCAACTTTCATGAGAAACGCTACATTAACTCTTACAGCTGCAACCCCAATGACCAAAGAAAACTCAATTCTCTCTATTATACTCAACACTATACCATAAGCTTCCATATCCTCAGAACTCCAAATTTAAAACACAAAGGAAATACAATTCGATTTGACCAAATAAACCACGTACATCATCTTGAACCCAAAGCATTAAAATCTACCCGAGAGGATCTTGATAGAGCTCAATCATCACTCATTCTCTTCTTCAAAACCAAATTCGCGAGAGAAGACCCGATTCTCTAACATCATATAAATTGCCTTTAACACTCTCAATCAATGCAATAAAATTCACCCCGGGGGAAACTCCAATTAAAAGAGAAACCGCACACAAATCGCTGACAAAAGCTCTCATAAAACCAAGAAACAACTCTGCTTACTTTAACCAAAGCAAAATCTCTCGCATTAAACCAAAACCGACGCTTGGTAGAGGAAACCAACTTTCAAATTAAGCATCTGAATCCATAACCATCACATTCTTCCTTAAGAGAAAAGGAAACTCGTCTCCAACAACCACTTCACCCACAGAATCACTTACGAAACATTCACCAGATTCACACTTTGAAATACTCGCCAACACATCACACAACTCTAATCAAATCCGGCTCTAGTCAACATATAGTTACAAAACCCAATCTTTCTTTAACTACTTTCTACTATTTATATAACCACCACTGGTCATAGTATCATCAAACCCTAACCAAATCTATCTCATGACAATCAACAAGGAGAACCACATTCTCACTCCTTTAGCGCAAATAATTTATTAGCTAATTTAACACCAGACGCGTGCCATCCTTTACTTTGGATCACTTACCATCACAATTCACTTTAACCAAATTGATACCTTACATCATCTCGATGCTCTAACCATACATCATAGGCTTAGAGTCTCAAACATCCTCGCGGGTCACCTACCCATGAAAAGAAAACAAAATGCAACCCCAACACTTTAAATAACACGACAACTTACAAACGTGAACAACACCAATAAACATTTTCTTTTCCAAGAAAACCCATCCAGAAATCACGAAGGAACTCGATTCTCAAATTACCAAACTTTGACGGGAAACAATTTCTTAAACAAATCTCCAGACTTACAACTTCCGAGAAGGAGGATAGATACAAGGGAAAAAATGAAAAGATCCACCACGTCCTTCCCGATAAAACCTTAACACTGGAAATCCACACAACTTAAGTTTTGCACCAAGAAAACTTCAATAACTTTCTTAAATGGAGAGAACAACAACCACAAGAACAATGCCCTACCTTTCTCCACAAAACAAACAATCAAATTGAACATCAAAAGGGTAGCAACCGAAATCCAAAAGGATTCATCACCAGCCTCTTTCTCTTTGAATCCACACATCTAAGGCAAAAGAAACCAACCTTCCCTTCTTACCCTCTAAATTGCTCCACGAAAATGACGAATCAAGAATGAGAGGTTCCCCAAACAGCAAGGGGTGGCACCAACCAGCCACACCCACAAGCAAAACCCACAACTCGGCCAAAGGAACAAGGTCGAAACCTTCCGACTCCACCAATAACATGAACATAAGAGTACTGATCCCAACAGTCCTTTCATGGTCAAAGCAATATGCAAAGATAAATTTAGCACTCAACATCTGGGCGCAATGCAATGTACCCATACCCATCCTATTGTGCATCAAAGTGTGTCAAGTTTTAAAGTAGTTAACCATTCTAATTCAGATTTTAAGGTTATTGCCCAAAGGCCAAATTTTAAAGGAGTAGAAACCTATGCCATGTTTCTAAAATTATGCAGCAAAATTTTAGTTTACTCTAGAGTTACTCACTACATTCAAACACCATGGACCTGAAGCCCGCTCTGATACCAACTGTAACACCCCGGTGCCAAACGCACCGCAAATGCTACCAAAAGACTCTGATTGACGCTTAACACACTCCGGGACCACTCTTGCCCAGAGTGTTCCCAACAAGATCCAAGAAATAAAAACGCAACACGAAGTTCTAATGACCTAAGGATTCAACGGACAAGTCACTAAACCTTTTACCTCCAATAAAAGGTTGAATCCAATTTTGAAACTCTCTAAACTAGCTTAAAACTAAGTCACCGAAATTTAGAAAATTTTGGCATGACCTCTAGAGGCAAGAGGACATCCACTCGTGAGCGAGAAAATAATTGCAGTTCTTATATCATTCTAGCAGGTCCTTAGTTAATCAATCACACATCTAACAGAATTGAATAACTACACCACGACGGATGACCTATTACAACCATAATCAATACAACCAGGCTTTACAAATCGATTAAATGGATTGATGCAAACGTGCTTGTGCTACTATTCCCCCCATGCATGCCGGTTTCAAAGTACCTGCAACAACACAACAAGCAAGCGTGAGTCGATGACTGAGCAAAGTACACAAGGGTAACAATTCCAATTTACTATAAGCAGAACAAGTGTCTGACCAGAAGAACAAGTAATATAAATGAAACAACATCCAGACAATATGCGTATAAAGTAATAATTTGACCATACAAGAACATTACCGCAATCAAACCATCAACTTATTAACAAACTCATTCAACGCCAAAGAATCATTACTTAACTCTAAGCCACAATGTCTCCCGGCTCAACTACCCCTCGTTGCAACTCAAACCATTTTCATCTATTACATATAAGTTTATAACTCGACTTCACTCCACGATATTCATACAACATAATTCTCAGGGCAAAGAAATGCGCTAATTCATCAAATTCAATTCAATCTCCCCTTTTTGGGTTGAATCCATGACTCAACCTTCAATTACCAGAATCACCATACATATGACACGCCATTTACCACAACACTCATTATTAAAAATGCAATGCACATGAATGCTCATTGCCATGCACGCATCGCAGATCGCCGAGTGGCCACCCGTCGGTGTGCACCCTCACGTCCCTTCCATCCCGTAGATGGAAGGTGCCTACTCTTACTGTCTCGCTCCCACTCACCTCGATGAATGGGACTACGAGGTAGGACTTTCGTGTTCACTACGTGTGAACACAGAGGCCCGCATCAGAATGGGTCGCCTCTTCCATTATGAATGCACAAATGCAATTTACATGAAAAAAGTGCAACCCTTCATTCATTGCCAACACTAACATAACCATAACCACACACATACATAAACATAGCCCACATTCTCACATTCATAACCACAACCACACACATACATAAACATAGCCCACATTCTCACATTCATAACCATCTAATCTATTCGCACACACACTCAATTACTTTTCCCAGATGGGGCATAATTAATTTAGTATCCACGCATTCCATACTCGCTACTCACCGCAATGTCAACAAAGGTACAAAGAACTTACCGAGATTAAGGCTTACTAATGACTACTCGAATCCAATAGCTAATCATGACCTCGGAGGGACGATCACCAATAAAACTAATTCTTGCCACAATCAATAGAAATTAGCCATGAACCGATAAATAATAATGATCAACTCAACTCAGTACACGACTCGATGTACTTGCCTTTTACCGGAAGGAGCGGAGTGGCGTGAGGAAGATGCTATGCCACTCCCGAAACTACTCCACCTGAAACAATTGTCGCCAAACGCTTTACAAACTATACCCTTTCAATAATGCTTTACGCCCCCAAACTACAACCACGACAACTCCTCTTTTAGGTTGGTTCAGATAAATATAATCTACACGATAGCCAACAATTAACTCAACTAAAGCAAAATTACAACTTAGATAAGGAATAGGAAATAGCATCTCCATGCATTAGTTGAAGCACACCTCACCACAACTCCTAAGAAGGCAATATATACGATGCTTTACTAAACAATCAAGCCTCGCCTTTGAATTATCTAAACATAAGCCCCAAAGATAAAGTAACTACCGACATGCCACTTCAAAGCATAAACTCCTTCAGATGAAACAAGCACCCAAGATGAAAATTGTGGATACATAGAACTTGGTGAGATTGAATATGTCGCAATGTGAGTGGAATGAACATTATAATTAAAATCACCCATTTCATTTTAGCACTAACTAGTAAATACTAGTAATTTCCTTGATGCCCTTGCCATGATAGCTTTTGCCTTTTGTAGGCTAGGCGCCTAAAGGTGGGAGAAAAAGCCACTTCTCACGGTTTCAACATTTCGCAAGTAATATCACCTTCAAGTATGTCATGCTAATGCGTTGGATCTGGTCAATTCCTTACCGATTTCAATCTCAAGCATTGATTTTTACTTGAATAACTCACCTTATGGAAATATATACTAGTCTCGCTCTCGCTAGCATTTCCTATTAAGACAACAAAAGAGAAGTAATCGAAGTAGGATACACTCTACACGTTGAAGTTTAGATGTAAGATGTAGCTAAAGTTTTTTTTTCATGAATTATTCTTGCTACTGTTTTCAATCAAACTATCAAAACCCATAGTTTTCTTGTGTTTTCCAATGCTTTGTCCTTAGTAGCAGGAAAAGAAGACAGGAAGAAGCAAGATACTCCCTCTATCCTATATAGATGTGTAAACTAGTGAGGGAAGTTTGAAAATTTAGGCTCACAACTAACATTAATACTAAATCTTCCAATGGTTGCATCTGATTCATCCAACTGCATTTGTTTAATCAACACACTACATAAGTAAGCTTTGCATAAATGCCTCTCAATTCAAGTATAGTGGGCCTGGTGGCACCCAATGCTATCGAGAAAGAAAAGACAATGGCAAATCAAATATAATAAGCGGTCGCAATATTTCATTCCCAAGAAAACTCTAGTTAGGCATTTCATCAAACACCATGTAGGCAAGCTAATCACCACCCAAAATTTATACCTCAAAGCTATTGCCATGGAGAAGGAGGGATGGGGAGGCGCCACCGGAGACGTCGCTTTCAGCCGCCGCTACTCGATGTCGGCGCCAGATGATGCTACGATCGCTTCCCGAGCCGCTGCTATAACCCGCTTCACCAAGGTGGAGCATCGGACAGGAGGGAGCAGCGCGGCCGGGTGACGCTGGCTGGCTCGAGCTTGTCTTAGCTATGCGCCAAAGGAGAGAGAGCACCGCCCTAGGGGAGCGCCAGGGGAGAAGGTTGGAGGTGCTTAATGGCCGGCGATGTTCTTGCTGCTCGATGCGATGTCGCCACGATGGCCAAGCCAGGGAGGAGAAGCCGACTGGGGGAGGGAGAGGAGAGCTCGGCCAGGGGGAAAAATCGGCAGGGGACTTGGCCACTTGGGCAGCGTCGGCAGGGAGAGATGGAAAAATCTGGCCAAGGGACAAATGACAGCCACACAAATGTTAAGGAGAGATGAGGTTTTGGTGAAAAGGATCTGCAGTATTACAAAACTGTACCAAATACCATAGTCAATGGTAGCTCGAAGGAACTCGAAGATGCACTTATAAGATCGAGGATGCCAACTAGAGGGGGATGAATAGGCGGCTTTAGAAATTTCTTCTACGTTTCTCTACAATTTAATTCACCCCTAATTACCCTTTTGCCAATATCTTAACAATAATTGATGCGAAAGTGATAAACTAAGGTTTTGACAATTAAAGTATAAATCAACTAGCCTCACTATGTGCACTAACTAATTAAGTCTCTACACAAGATATTGTAATTCTAAAGACATGTAACAATAAGAATAAACATTGCAAGAATGTAAAAGCACAAGAGACACACTAAGTTTTTTTACCGTGGTGTTCGAAGACTTGTCGGTCTCCCCTAGTCCATGTTGAGACTAGCTGAACACATTGTACTGGCTCCACGAATTGAGCACCCACCTCAAATTCACTAGTGGTTGCTCTTTCCCCTCTAGGTATGCCAGCACCGACCTTCACAACTTTGCCAGGGCTTCTCACAACCTCCATTGAGAGCTCCCGCGCATGATGCCTTCACACGCCGTCTAGGTGTCAGCAAACACCAAGAATAACAAGTCAAGCCCTTAAGCCGAGCTTGATCTAGTGCAACAAATGCATTCCGGTGACCTCCTAAGTGCAACACATGCACTAGGATCCTCCTCAAATGCAAAACATGCACAAAAGCCCTCAATCCACTTCCTAATTACAACATATGTAATTAGGGCTCACTCTTAGCTCAAGAAGCAAATGTGAGGGTGCAACACATGCAGCACACTATAACACTAGCAACTAGCCAATGCCCCCCAAGGCCTCATTTTATAGCCTCACAAAGAAAACTAGCTGTTTGAGGGCAAATCTGGAAAAAATCAGCATTTTTTGGTACTACCGCCCTTCTTGGGTCGGTAGTACCGGCTTCCAGGGTAACGGCCCAAAATCTAGCTATTGCACAAGAAACCCGGTACTACCGCAGGCAAAATCCTAGTAGTACCGCTCGAGCGGCAGTATCGATCCCCACGAGCGGTACTGTCGGCCTCAGCGCAAATCAAAAATATGTTTCTCTGGAAAACAGCTACCGACGGTTAGGCGCCGGTACTATTGCACCTCTGGTACCAGTACTACCGTCCATTGACCCCGGTAGCTCCAGCCTTCAAAATCCGAGAAAACGCACTCTTCTGAAAATAACAACCGGCCACACACACGGTACTACTGACCTTCGGTATTACCGGCTCCCAACCAGCAATACTATCGGCCCAGCGGTGGTACTGGCTTTACACCTATAGTACTATCAAATTTCCAGATAAAATCAGATTTGACACAGAAATCTTTTTTTCAAATCAAGCATCAATAATGATTAATTCTTTGAGCCATGCGATGATCAATACATGATCAAGTCAATTTATAAAACACGTTTGCAAACTCTATTCATATGCTCCAAAGAATCACGTTAAAACTTTAATTTATTTGCAAAACACATTCGCAAATAAACCGAGAACCTACGAGATCAATCCTCTTAGCTATTTAAGGATCAACACATGCTCCCGACAATTTGCAAGTACCAATACATGCTCTAGTGTCGAAACCCATAACCTCTAAACTATTTGCAAGACATATTTTCAAATAACAAATCCATTCAATTTAAAATCAAATCTTGATCCATGAGATGATCAACACATTATCCCAACACATTGCAAAACATATTTGCAAATGTTTATCTCATGCTCCAAGTAAGAAGCATAAATATCAATATTTTGCAAACACAAAACATAAACCACTCTTAGTCTTGTGATGATCCACACATGATCAAGACACAAGCTGAGACTCCAATGCATGAGCTCTTCATTTGTAACACATGCAAATACTTAGCTCCATGCAAACAACAACCATTAAAAACAGATTGCATGAGTTCTCTCCTTTTACAACACATGCAAAACTCAGCTCTATGCACAAATCACTTAAACCAAATTGCATGAGATATCTCCCTTTTGAAACACATGCAAATACATAGCTCCATGCACAAACCAAATCCACTACAACAAGACTGGTTTATTCTAACACATAGTCTGCAACACATATAGCTTGTGCTGCAAAAAAACTCACAAGACCAGTCTTTTCCAACACACATTGCAACATATATAGCTTGTGTTGTTGGGAAACTCTACTGCAACACATACTACGTGTTGCTAACACCAAAGTGTAGAATCATTGACTCAATATCCTTAGAAACATAGTCAGTCTAATAACCATGCAACACATAATAGTCATGTTGCTGCACTTGAAAGATGTGTTGTTGGGTTAACATAAGAAAAATTGTGATTCAATGATGTAATATTTCAAAGCTCGCTCCAAATTTTGGTCTTTCCTCCGGACGTGCTGGGACCCGTCTGGCAGGTAATTTCAGATGTTCTTAGCTTGTTTGGGGGTGTTTGGGTTAAAAGTGTTGATTGAGAGGGGTATTTTCAAAATTTCCCCTTCTCACCCCCTTTTTACCTAACCCCATCCCTTCCTTTTGAGTTTGTGGCTGAAATTGCTTTGGCTTGGCTGCCATTTCTCCACCTCACCCGAGTTGTGCCTGGGCGCCTCCTCCAGCCATCGTGCCCCTGCTGCTCTCGGCCGGCCTTGACCAGCCGCCGTGCCAGCCAGCCGCCACCTTGGCAGGCTTCGTCTCGACTCTCCCGCCGGCATCCTTCTCCCCCCACTGCATTGCATCTCCTCCAGAAGATCGCGTCCTGGCGTTGCCCCCATCCCGGCGCAGAACTCCGGTCTTCTCGCCTGAGCAAGCATCTCCCCGACAAACCTGCGTCCTCTCCCCCCACTGCAGATGCTGCTAGTCCCTACTGTCACCTCCCAGTTCACCCTCCTCCTGGCGGCCACCGACTCGACCACGGCATTGCGCCTCCCTCCTAGCTAACAGTGCGCCCTCCTGCTCTCTTCTTCCTTCTTGCTTCCCCTTGTGGATTTCAAGGTAAAGCTCTTGGCTTGATTTCTTTTGGGGAGTGCATGTTCTGTTTAAATAAGTTCAAGTTTCTTTCTGTTTATCTTTTGGATCATCCATAAATAGTCCAGAAACAAACATATTTGGTTGAGGGATGGCTGTGTTTAGGAATTGTCTATGTTGTAATGCAGGATGAAGTTTATGAATGTCGAGATCATTTGCACAAAGAAGACTATTGATAATAGAAACCAACCTTCTACTTCACTTGTTAGCATTTGTGATTTCTTGTTTGCATATTGAAGAAAAGCTGAAACTGGGTATAAAGTGGAGGCATGTGAAGCGAAATGGCTCTCCTTGAGTCCTTGTGGAAACTCTTTCCTCTGTGCTAAATGAAATTTGATATTCAGATTATGAGATGCAATAACTAAAGTTTCACATATATTTTGCTTCATAGTAGTATAAAATAGTAAAACAACATTTTTTTATTAATGTTAAACATGTCAAACACTCTAGTTCTTACTATTAAGGCTATTATTTTATAGGATGAGACTATGGTTACGACTGATAATGACTGAGTGCTTGTTGAGGATAAGTGGCCATAGTTATGATTTATAAACTGTAGCTGTGCTCTCCTGCCTTGTTCGTTCCCTCTTATGATGCACTAACTTATGTGGTTTCTATTGTCTCTGAAAAGAATATACAGTTTACTAGTGCTGAGCCGGTCACGCCATCCCCCTCTGCCTTTCTTACTATGGTACAGGAAATTCCTGCATCTAACAAGATCTGCTCTTGCTAGGTAGCTTCATTTTATTAATTCCAATTGTTCTTGTCTCCATATACATATCGTTACTTACAAAATACATACTGCCCACATCTTCTTTTCCTTAATATAGTCCAACCACTTCAGGTTCATGGTACAGGCTGCTTGTTGCGTACTCTGGACTATAAAACCGTATTATTGACATACAACAAACTATAACGGTCGTTGTTCTACTCATATCCAAACTTCCAGTGTATCTCAGACTTTTCCTGTGCTCGTGTTTCGTTGTTCTATTTATTCATGCTTCATAGAACACAGCGATTATTCCTATCTAGGCTTACTCTTTGCCTAAACATATATATGATTGTTGTCACAGCAAAACATCGTGGAGACTACCATTTTACCTCGAGAACACCGATATCACCACAAAGTTAGCTTAATTCTACCATTACATGAAAACTTTTCTTTATCTTAACATATATATGGTAATGGTCACAGAAATCGTTGAAGCACATACTATTTACCCTGAAGGGACACCACCATCGCCACAGGTCATCCATAACGTTTCTTAGATGAGCCTATTTCTTGTCTTGCATCCTGCAGCATTATTAGTTTGAACCAAAATCTTGGTTACCATCTCAATCTTGTAGCTGGATGTGCATTACATATGGAAGAGAACTAAGGTTAATATTGCAAAGACTTGGTCTTTAGGAATTAGGATGTTCTAATCATCTTGTGTCAAGCGAAGCTTCTTAATACTAGCTTGCCAATGACATTACATAGACTACAAAAGTTTTTGATAGTTTGTAACTACAATATCTAGATGACTAGTTGTGATAAATGCACTTTCAATCCTTTGCTTTTGTGCTTATTTTAGTCATGCTTTCAGATTAGCATTTATCATAAGCGTAGCATAATAAGATAGTTCATGTATGTTAATTATATCTTGGTTCAATTTTATTGCACTTTCGTGTCCTTTAATATTTACATACATGCGTTTTTGTTGTTGTTTTTGCAGGCTCAAAATTAATGGTTGAGTTATATATTTGGATGTTTACTTCATCAAGGGATCAAAGCAAGGAATTTAGTAGTAGGAGGAGTAGTCTAGTTGTTGTTTCATATTCTTTTCTTGTTGTTTTGCATAAGACAATATAGTAGTGATAGCATATAGCGATAGTATGTCATATTTCATATTTTTGAATTTAATGCGGATCATGTTCTCGGTTCTTGTGTAATGAACAAATCAATTGTTTTCTTTCATATGTGCAACAATGTACAACACCTTTATTTAAATTCAATGCAATATACCTATTGATCATTGTTCATGTTGAATTGTATTGTATTATCAAATAAAAAATTATTTATGATAAATATATTTTTATTCATACAAATAAATAAATCATACTTTACATGCATATTTATTTGTCTTGCAAAGACCACATATGTGATGCTAACAAATGTTAGCTATGTTGAAAATATGTGTTGTTATATATTAAAAATGTGTTGCTACTTTGCAGCACATATGTATATATAACAATACCTAGTTTGTGTTGCGAGGAGCTCGTCGACAACATCACCTATAACATCACTTATAATATGTGTTGCTAGCAATGCTTGCAACACATATACGTAGATATAGCATCATATGTGTATGTTGCTATAGCTCATTCCTGTTGTAGTGATCACTTAAGATTTAATAAGAAGCAAGCATGAGTTTCCTTATTTGTAGCATATGCAAATACTTAGCTCATGCAAAATCCAAAGAAGAGAGTGAGCTAGAGTGGACCGGATTCACTTCATCAACACATGATAAAGCTTAAGCTAAAAGACTCAATACCTCTTAATAGTATGGCATCTAACTAGCAACCCGGTCTCCTATCCAAACACCAAGATCGGTAAAAGATTAAGAATACATCCTTAGGTTTAGCTAGTTATACTTTGCCTCTAGCGATCCACTTGGAGATTTTATGATATCCAAACATCTTTTGTCTAGGATCGAGTCTCCTTCACTACAACAGGAATGAGCTATAGAAACATACACATATGCTGCTATATCTACATATATGTGTTGCAAGCATCGCTAGCAACACATATTATAAGTGATGTTATAGGTGGTGTTGCTGAGGTAGCTCCCTGCAACACAAACTAGGTATTGTTATACATACGTATATGTGTTGTAAAGTAGCAACATATTTTTTAATATATAACAACACATATTTTCAACATAGCTAACATTTGTTAGCATCACATAAGTGGTCTTTTGCAGCACAAATAAATATGCATATAAAGTATGATTTATTTATTTGTTTCATATATATGAATAAAAATATATTTATCACAAATAATTTTTATTTGATAATACAATACAATTCAACATGAACAATGATCAATAGGTATATTGCATTGAATTTAAATAAAGGTGTTGTACATTGTTGCACATACGAAAGAAAAACAATTGATTTGTTCATTACACAAGAACTGAGAACATGATCCAGACTAAGTTCAAAAATATGAAATATAACAAACTACTACTATATGCTACAGTCACTATATTGTCATGTGCAAAAACAACAACAAAAGAATATGAAACAATATCTAGACTACTCCTCCTACTACTAAATTCCTTGCTTCTTGATCCCTTGATGAAGTAAACATCCAAATATATAATTCAACCATTAATTTTTGAGCCTGCAAAAACAACAACAAAAACGCATGTATGTAAATATTAAGGTTTAATAAGATATTTGCCACCCTTCAACGTGAAAATTCGACGCCATGTACAAAAAATGCCACTCCAGTGGCATGATTTGTACATGGCGTCGAAGATTGAAATTAAAGAGTGGCAAATTTCTAAATCTCCCAAATATTAAAGGACACGAGTGCAATAAAATTGAACCAAGATATAATTAACATATATGAACTATCTTATTATGCTATAGTTAAGGATAAATGCTAATCTGAAAGCATGACTAAAATAAGCACAAAAGCAAAGGATTGAAAGTGCATTTATCACAACTAGTCATCTAGATATTGTAGTTAGAAACTATCAAAAACTTTTGTTGTCTATGTAATTTCATTGGCAAGCTAGTATTAAGAAGCTTCATTTGACACAGTATGATTAGAACATCCTAATTCCTAAAGACCAAGTCTTTGCAATATTAACCTTAGTCCTCTTCCATATGTATTGCACATCCAAATACAAGATTGAGATGGTAACCAAGATTTTTGGTTCAAACTAAGTTCATCATCAAGAGTAATCGCCCAGCTACATGTAGCCTAACTCGCCAGAGAAGCTCATCATCAAGAATTTCTCCCAGAACACAACATGTCTTGAACTTTTAAAGCCGCTCTCCAATACCAATCAATTATATGCCCAAAACAGTCCAAAGAATCAAATTCGATGAATCCTAGTAAATTAGAAAATTGAGTGCAATTGTTGAATTAGATTATATCTCCACGTAAACCAATTGTAGATATAAAATAAGATTATATGGCATCTTACTGTTTAATAGTCGTTTACCAAATTCAAATCTTAAGAAATTAAGAGACTAACTAACCAAGGACATACTGCAAACTAATTTAATTCAATTTGACAAAAAAATGAATCAACAAGCAACCGTTGACCAACACAAATGAGCATATTCTACCATGTTAACACCGAACTGAGTATTTTTACACACCTAAAGCTAGAGTCTTGAACATCTAACCTTGACCAGTGCTTTATGAATTTTCTTCCCAGCCATATAATCCATAAGTAGAAGGAGTCGGATGCGAATTGGAAGGTAGTAATGGTGTAAGGGTAGGGCACTGCTTTCAGAACCTATATACAACAAGTGAAGATTGGACTCGGAATTTAGGATCAAGAAATCATGGGGTAAACTGAAGGGAAGGGGAAATGGTGATAAGAATGGACCAGCTTGTTGTAGACATTGAGGAGGCACCAAACTATCTAGCAGTTGTATATATGTCAAAGCTACTAGGATGGGAAGCGCGCTACGCTGCGTCGAATTGGTGTACTATTTAAATTTCTATGTATTAGGAGCATGGCTAATATAGAATCAACAGGTATCTAAAACCATAGCAAGAATAGGGTAGCAATATCTATAACCTAAACAGCACAAAGATAAGAACAATCACTACAAGAAAAGTGATTATCTATGACGAAAACGTCGTGACATTGTCAACTTTTGTCATGGAAAATCTATTTTCTGTGACGACTTGTTTATGTTCATCATTAATTGTATCTGGCACCGTCGCCCCATGTACTTTCGTGACGAAACATAAATTTTTGTCATGAAACCATAATACAAATCGTCATAGAAAATGAATGATTATTTGTCGTGGACTATCGTCAAACATATGTCTATACTGTGACGATATGCTTTTTCGTCAAGGAGGCATGGCCTATCGAGAGGCTATGTCTAGAGAGCCCCTAGTCTGAGGTGGCCTTGTTGTTCGACTTGGCCTTGTGGGCCCATATGTCAGTTCTTGCTTATGTCCTTTCATGGTCAGCTGATTAGGGTTTAGGTCTGGATTGGTCGGTAGATGTATGTGATGTAGTGCAAGGCTTCATTAGAATCCTTCTATACCATTGATGGCTTCCACATTGTCCGTTGCAGTTTGTTGGTTCGCCGCAACTGAATTGCAATTGCTAGTGGATGGATGGATGAATTGTAAAGCAAAGACAAACAGAGTTGGTGGACCATCTTGGTTCTTGATCCGATTTTGGATTTTGGCCTTGTCTCAGATAGCTGAAAGGTAAGAAAAGCGACCTTTTGCACTCGATCCTCTCCTCTCGAGTCCGGAGCAACGTGCCTTTTCTCCCCTTGCAGCCTACTTCTTTCTGTATAAGCAAGCGAGCACTTTTGGATGGCAAAGGATCAATAGACCATAGTGCTCCGGGTCAATTGGAATTGAATTGTGTAAGAGTGAGGTAATCACAGAGTGATTCGGTTCACACAAGCATCAAAAGCTGGAATTCTTACCAACTATGGCAGCGTGTTCGTTATATAATGTCCTGAATGATTCATCTACAAAGTAGAGCGAGCGAAGCTTGGTCGTGCTCGATTACAACTATCGACCCCTTAGCATAAAGAGAGTAAAGTGGACATTCTCCGCTTTTGGTGGAACGGACTCAAATCCACCGAAGACATTCTTTTTTGCACTTTGGGCTTATCGGTCGTTGACCAAAGAGATGAGATGAGCTTGATCTTTCACATTTTTATCCTCTCGCATATGTTGACCTCTCTTTGCTACTCTACTTTGTTGTGTATCTTGTCCTCCGCCTATTCTTTTTATGTTCTCATTTGTTTATCCATGCATCACCAACTTGTCTTGTTAATTATACAATGGTAATAATGGATGTAGAAGAATTGCTGGTACTATAAACAGGGATGAGAATATCTATAGCAGCTATCTATAGATACAACTGCATGTCATGCTTATGTGAACATATAACAAAATGACATCTATTTTGTTCCTCGTCTAATTATTTTTCATCTTCGTCTTTTATTTGAACGAAATTGCAAATATATTCCCTATTCTTAACTGCGAAAGAATCGTGAAACGACATATGTCATATACTATTGTATGTAAGGGTGAAAATATATCGGATAGTTTCTGACTGATCCGGATAATTTTAGATACAGATAGGATCGGATCGGATATTTTTTGAAAAGTTTCGGATCGGATACGGATATTTTTTTGTCAGATACGGATATGGATTCGATAACGCTCTATCCAATGGATACGGATACGAATTTGGATTATCCGGTTAAAAACAATTCGGATATCCGGCCCATGCACCAACTGGACTCTGGACGTCTCGCGTCTGGACTCTGGACCAACGCGGGCACTCGGCATTCGTTCAGCAAGAGCTAATACCAATAGGCAAGAGCCAATACCAAGAGGCAAGAGCCCAAGACGGCAACTCCTTGACTACATCCAGAGACCAGAGTCCCCAATCCATGGCGATCCAGATCTAGTTCCTCTCTCGAGTCTCGGTCCCGACGAGGCGACGCCACCAACCACGCGACCGGTGAGGCAACGTCACCAAAGACACCTCTCATCTCGGTCGGCCGCTTCACAGGCGCAGCGGTGCCACCTCGCTGTCCCCGGCTCCGCTCGATCGTCCTTCCAAGGCGCCATCGTCTCAGACGCCCCACCGGTGGACCGCCGTCTCGGCCAGTCGCTTCGCGCTGCCTGCCCGTCCCGGATCCGCTACGGTTCCTTCCGTCGCGCCACTGTCTCGATCGCTCCCCACCATTGCACCGTCTCAAGAGTTCCACTCGCCGCCGCTCTGCGCCTGCTCAGCGCCGGACGAAGCACGCAAACATGAGATTGCTTACTTGTTTAGAAATGTGAGCCTGTGATTTGTGGTTTGTGATTTGTGTGTCATCGACCAACATGAACTGGTTCAACTCTACATTATGAATCTGTGATTTGTGATTTGTGAGTCAACTCTCAGAGTGAAGGTGGCATTTATTTAGGAACAAAGTAGGAGGAGGGAGGGCGAAACATCCTTTGATGTCTGGAAAAATATACATTTTCTCAAAATGTTCATCAAATCTGGTTGCTTTGATTGATTAAACGACAGTTGAAATGATCTTGCAGTAGGCCCTTTATTAGACGAGGGAATAGGGTTTATTTTCAGCACATGGTGAGACTTCATTGGCTGTTGACATTTGATTTCCTAGTTAAGTGGTTATGAGATATCCCTATTCCCTAGTTGTTGTGCACTAGGAAATTGTTGGTTGAATATTCTTTTTACCACTCTTGAGAATCGCTGAGCAACATTTGCATTTGGTATCCTGAAGTGAATCATTATGGCACGTTATGACTAATCTGTAGGACTCTTTCCCTGATCCTAGGCGCCCAAAACTTTTTATATTTAATATGAAATATAACCTATCCACACCTTGGAATATTCAAAATTTTAAATTGCATTTCAGTAGTTTCATGGCACGTCACTACATCAGTATACAATTGGAATTATTTTAGACTATTTCTAGATTATGATATAGTTAACAAGATGGTCTGTTGAATACACCTTTGTTCGGTTGCAATTAAAAGTGTTACTTTACTATGTGCTACATAGCTGCCTCTGCCTGTATTGGATCAAAATAAAGTAGACATGAATGTATGTGTCTATCTGAATACTTCTTCCTGAAAAGTACAATACAAGCATCAACCATAGTAAAATAGGACAATACTAGGTCATGAAGATTAAGTATTTGTAATCGACGAAGGGATAAGATTGCAAATAGCTTGGCAGATGTGGTGGCGCAAAATGCGGAATGATGCTCCACTTTGCTCGCCTCCTAATAGAAATCTCTGCTTGATCCTGCTCGAGAAGGAGAAAAGGTGGTTTGCTCTTATTCTAGCACAAGTGATTTCTTCATCATATAGGATGGTGTGGAACCTAAAGTAGGGTGTAGCAGGGGGTTTGCTAGAAAGTGGTTGCTCAATTATAGATGGCCAACAAAATGACTAATACTGTGTATATTGAAGCCCGGTAGACACCAACGATAATAAAAAAATACATGAAATTAATCTTCACATTTTCAGGTGGCTAATGGAATTTTGAACTGCAGGTGTCGTTGTATCACTTGAAAAACTGAAACCATGATCTACATGACTATTAGTGGTTAGCATCTTAAGAAGATAATTTTCTAGTTAGTTGCTCATCGAGCTTTGCATGTTTGTGATATGCAAGTACTTCATTACCTTGAAACTTTGAGACCACAAAGAGTCCTTGAGCAAATGGTCACAGACCGCCTTCATAGGGAAATCCGACATCAGTGATTTGTCTGCAGACTTGAAGTGGCTTTGTCAAGTTTTTGAGCACATCGAGAAGTTCCTGATTTCCAAAAAGCTTTAGTCCACCAAAAACCTGTTTCTATTCTAAGGGAACAATTGGATTCCAATTGGTATTCCTCAAGTACTGAAATGGTTAATCTTCTACTGAGTCAAAAGCATCTACTTTTTTTATGTGCAGAATTAAGTTTGTTCTGTTGCTTGAAGCATATGAAGATTAACATATCTATACTAGCTTGGTCATTCTATCGTTGCTGCCTTGCTGGCCTTATATTTGATGTTTGTATCATTATTTGCAATTTCTGGGTAATGACTAATACTGTGCTTTCACTAGAGATTTTTTACTAGTGCTTAATATTAATTATTTCATGCAAGAAGTAGAAGACTTGAAGCAAAAAGCACAAGCATTAGATGAAGCACTGGTCAGAATCCAAAAGGAAATGGAGGATTTAAAGAAGAGGCAAGAGGAGAATGATGCAATTATTCACTGTCTCATGCGAATGGCTGGTCAAACCAACTAGTGAGTTTATGAATCTGTTCACTGGTAACCTGTGGATCTATTTTGGACTTGGATACTTATTTTGCATGGCTGGTAACCTGGTTCACTGGTACTAGCTTCAACTGGTTTAGGTAATGTGGTCAAACTTTGTGACCTGTGGATCTATTTTCAAAACTTGATATTAGCTTCAAGTGGTGGTACTAGCTTGATCTGTAGTACTAGCTTGAAGTGGTGGTTTAAGTACTATGAACAAAGTTTGTGACTCTTATGTATCTGTGGATAATTTGTGCTGCTCTGTGCAATGTATTGATTGGTCTCCTAAAAATATTGTGTATTGTGGCTATTGACGTGGCATTGGAGTGTTCAATGACGAAAATACATGTCGACGTGGCACTCATCTGTGACGAAACATTTGTGTCACAACACGTGCCATGTCACCTCACACCCTGGCTGATAACGTGGCATTGGAGTGTTCCATGACAAAAATGAATGTCTACGTGGCAATCATCAGTGACGAAACAATTGCATCACAACACGTGCCACGTCACCTGACACCCTGGCTATTGACATGGAACTAGAGTGTTCAATGACGAAAATGCATGTCCACGTGGCAATAATCTGTGATGAACAATTTCGTCATTAATAAAATGGTCAACGCTCATTTTTGGCCGACCGAGTGTTCTTTTATGACAAATTCGATATTTTTCATGACGTTTTGGGTACAATTAATGACGGTTTTATTCATCATAGAAGAGACCTCTTCGCTGACGAAAATGTAATTCGTCACAGAAAAGTTGATTTTTTATGACGATAATAAGTAATTCGTCATTGAAAACTTTCTATGAGGCACTTTTTATGACAAGTTGAATTTCATCATAAATTCGTCATAAAAAACTTACAATGACGATTTCGGGACTAATGATGATGAGTTTGGATCATCATTAAAAATCACTTTTCTTGTAGTGAATGTTAATCTGAAGTAGAACCATGCAGAACACAGACAAACCGAAATGAAATAGTGGAAGCAATGTCCTGGCCATATGCATGTTCTTAAATCTGAATGAAGCGCTATAACATTTGGTTGGGAATAGGCTCCATAATGGGAAGCAGCTGCATTCTATATTAGCCATAACATATGAGCAATATCTCCATACCCAAATCCAATTCATTAAACACCTAGCCTGGAAAAGAAAAGGACTGCATCACTGAACTGCGTAACATGATTGGCTCACTTCATGAATCTATATCAAATGGATTTAGTGCAAACCAACAACGCTATCCATTAACTATAGGAGGAGCATATGTATATATGCTTCATATCATTTTTTTCAAGGAAATAACTATAAAAAACCATAACTCTGATATTTCAGCAATACAAAAAGGGTAAGAAAAGTTGGCAATAGAAAGAGGTAAAAGTAAAATACAATATACAGACCAATTCTGGGTTGGAACTGCGAATTGTGTCCTACTCAACACAATAATTAACTTTGCTATTTCCACACTAATTAACATGTAGCCACACCATAAAAAATCAGGTTGTAGGACATGCTACATCTAGAGCCAATTTAGGCATGTAAATAGACATCTTCTGATTTTATTAACATAGGTTGAACGGTATATACCATTATTACAAGGGCACATGCTACTTACCATTTCCATGAACTTCACTCGAGTAGCAGCTATAAAGTTGTGGCAGTGTAAAACAACTGAAGAATCCTGCAAGTTTTCAATAGACACATGATGACATAAAGGTGGAGTCATGTAAAAGTTTCATCGATGTTTGTGCCATTCAATCATACCTATTGTTAGAAGCCTCCATACCATTAACAGATGATCATATTTAGCACCAAATAGAAGAACAGGCAACACCTGCGATTTCAGGAGTCAAGAGACCTCAAAAATGTTCAAAGAAAATCTTAATATTTTCTCAAGAATGCAAAGAAAGGAGTGAATTAAGGCTTACTTTGAGAGTCATTGATGGGTCACCAGAGAAGATCACTTTGGCCATAGATATGAGGGAGTTAGCAATTGGCAAGACAGCATGGGCAGCCTGACGTGCATTTTCCTCCGTCAACTGGACACTCCTTATCTGCTCCACGTGCTGCCTGTTACAACTTTAAAAACATCATTACATGATTTCACAGAAATGGAAAAGAAATTGAACATATTGAACTGTACCTCTGAGGAATGAATCTTTGATGAAGGCTAAGACCAAGGTCACAACACCAAAGTGGCAAAGTAAATTACAAGGCAGTACTCAAATACCAGACTAAAAATATGCAATTCGTGGAACAACGTCTTATGAAATACAGTAGAATTTGCACATGCCTGAAGTTGATGTCTCTTGAAAAGGAAGAAGATAAGAAAACCATAGATCTAGAGCCAAACCAAAATGCAGATCCTGCATGACTCTTCCACATTACCAATTCGATGAACATCTCCCGAAGACCTTCCCAGTCAGAGTTCTCTACATTCTGTGCTCCTTTAACACAAACAGGAATTAACCATCATTAGCAACAAAAACTCATAAGCAACTTGAACTATAATACCATAAGTAATTGCACTGAAAAAGTACATAGAACAATTTGTATATCATATGAAATTATGAACGACATATGAACAAGAACAATGATTTTTTTAATGAAGAAGTTTTACTCATCAACTAACGCTGCTAAAACCAATGGGTAGGAATGAATGTGGATATATCTGACTTACCCGAATATTTTGAATCAGACAATACAGAGGCTTTGGTTAAGCATGTGCATACAAACTATATATTACTCTCTATTCGAACCAACACCCAAATCCAGGGTAGTTGTATCCAAAATAATATGTTTGGACGTTTGCGTATTATAATGTAAATTTCAAATCCTTAAATGAATAATAGAGAAACATCATATAAAACTTTATTTTTAATTGTGATTTTGATTAATTTAACATGTCATAGTTTTATCTTCTGATTAACAAAATAAAAAACTTAAGGAAAAAGTCCATCCGACCCCCCTGACCTATTGGGGTCAGATAGACTTCCACCAAAACATAATAAGAATCGTGGAACAACCTCTCATGAAATACAATAGAATTTGTACATGCATGAAGTTGATGTCTCTTGAAAAGGAAGAAGATAAGAAAAGCATAGATCCAGAGCCAAACCAAAATGTTGTTCCTGCAGGACTCTTCCACATTACCAATTCGATGAGCATCTCCCGAAGACCTTCCCAGTCAGAGTTCTCTACATTCTCTGCTCCTTTAACTCAAATAGGAATTAACCACCATTAGCAACAAAAACTCATAAGCAACCTGAACTATAAGACCATAAGTAATTGCACTGAAAAAATACATAGAACAGTTTGTATATCATATGAAATTATGAACGACATATGAACAAGAACAATGATTTTTTTTAATGAAGAAGTTTTACTCATCAACTAACGCTAATAAAACCAATGGGTAGGAATGAATGTGGATATATCTGAGTTACCCGAATATTTTGAATCAGACAATACAGAGGCTCTAGTTAAGCATGTGCATACAAACTATATATTACTCTCTGTTCGAACCAACACCCAAATCTAGGGTAGTTGTATCCAAAATAATATGTTTGGTCGTTTGCGTATTATAATGTAAATTTGAAATCCTTAAATGAATAATAGAGAAACATCATATAAAACTTTATTTTTAATTGTGATTTTGATTAATTTAACATGTCGATAGTTTTATCTCCTGATTAACAAAATAAAAAACTTAAGGAAAAAGTCCATCCGACCCCCCTGACCTATTGGGGTCAGATAGACTTCCACCAAAACTTAATAACAATATACAATAAAAACCAAATCAACCTGTGATTATCCAATCTACATTCAAATCTAAGTAACATCCCAACACAATCTCAATACATGTTCAAAATGCTAATTGTAAATTGCTCTGACCATTTTCTGCTGTTTAAAACTACAATCCTGGAAACGAAAAAACTCCTGAGTTATTCATTTAGTGATGATATAACAGATGAATGATGAAGCAACAATGTTTGCTAACAACATAACCAAATCACTCTTAGGATCACAGCCCAAAATTCAAAATTAACATTTATAGAAAAGAACACAAATAACAGCAAAATTTCCTCACGAAATCCACCAACATCTATAGAAAAAGTGATTACATTTTCTAAAACCAAAAACTAATCAATCCTAAGGAGACAACCGAATGAAGAAAGTACTGAACACGTAATGACAAGCAAGAAATGCCCTACGCAACAGTTTTGCAGACCCTCAGTGACAAATATAAGTCGAATCACAATACCATGAACACATTGCCCTGAAAGAACAAACCAAATAAAAGGAAGAAGCAACCTTTCCTTACCAAATTCCTCATCCAAAAACTACAAATTTGCATTACAATAGTCCTACATTATATCCGAATCCTAAAATAAAAAACAGAAGTAAGAGGCTATTAGCGATTGCTCGCTAACCGCGAGTTCAACTAGTGGGAGCACAAGGCACCAATGCCAAGAGCGAATCCTTCTCCTTGACCACCACCACCAATCCCGTTGGGGCCGTCGCCCTGACCGTGGTCTTCCTCCTCCGTGCCTTCCCCGCAGATTCCTACTCCTCCACTTCGTTCCTCGTCTCCTCCCTACCGCCATCGCTCTCTAGCCGCCGCCGCCGAACGCCGCAGACGCTTCATAACAACGCCACCGCTCCCTCATGCATGCTTGTTCGCCCAGGTGCCTCTGCGGCATCGCGACAGCCCCATAGTTGTGCCCCAAGCTTTTGCGGAGGGGCGGGCGGAATAGGGAGGGGGCAATGGATTTGTAGCGCCGTTCAATCCATGGCTGCACGCAGGCGGCGGGTGGGATCATCTGGAGGAGGAGGCCACCGATCAGCAGAGCGAAGCGACGAGGAGGGACTACGGAGGCAGCGGCGGCGCAGGTGGTTCGAGAGGAGGAAGAGGAGCTCAGAGAGAAAGGATTAATCGGGGTAAGCAAGCCTAAGAAAAGAACGGACCGCACAAAGATGCGCGGAAAAAAATGAAGGACATGCCGCGCGTCGACCAGCAAAAAACGTGACGTGGAATATAGGGATGATGATATATTTTTAGTTTATCAAGATAAATTTTCACTCTTATTATAATTTTACATTTTTAAACCGTATTACATAGTATATGACGCCGGAGAATGGATCTTATTTTTTACTAACTTTTTAAAGCACATTACATAGTATTTATCGGTGTTCATTGAATCACAATTTTTCTTATGTTAACCCAACAACACATCTTTCAAGTGCAGCAACATGACTATTATGTGTTGCATGGTTATTAGACTGACTATGTTTCTAAGGATATTGAGTCAATGATTCTACACTTTGGTGTTAGCAACACGTAGTATGTGTTGTAGTAGAGTTTCCCAACAGCACAAACTATATATGTTGCAATGTGTGTTGGAAAAGACTGGTCTTGTGAGTTTTTTTGCAGCACAAGCTATATGTGTTGCAGACTATGTGTTAGAATAAACCAGTCTTGTTGTAGCTTCTTGTTCATCAACACATGATGAATCTTCTCTAGTGTTTCTTTTTTCTTCGGGATCTCCTCTTGAAGCTCATTAATACATGATGACTTCTCATTCCCAATTCTTTATTATCTTGGACTCAACCTACTTTCACAACTCATAGAAAAGGTTAGTCCAACAAACACGGTTGCCCCAATAATCAATTGCACTCGATTAACCCATAATGGATGTCCCCAAGATTGATTTTGCATAACCCAAATCAATTTGAATGATTAATTGTATCCTGAATACTTTGATGCAACTAATGCTTCATTATACTCAAGAACTTTCTGTTTGTTCTTAATCAACAAAGAACACCACAACACATAATTGGTTCTTTGAATGCTTGAAACACAACCGAATTCAATTTAAATTCCATTTAAATTGATATGAGTATATAACTATACAAGTTTCATATACTCAATTTGATGGAAAGTAATGATCTAATATATTGGAGTGGTGGAAAGGGATCAATACTTTTGAGACCATCAATTATAAAATAAACTCCATTAAATATGTGCATATAAATAATTGAGTTTGGAATCAATATGCATATAATCAATCTTAGATGGTATTTAAGTACTGTAGATCGCTTTGTTTTTTTGGCCGGATCCGTATTAGACCCTTTTGTTTCTGCCAGCGTGAACCTTTGTTTTTTATTGCGTAGGCTTTACGTGGTGTAGGCTTCCAATCAATCGTGTCCATGTGCAGCAAAATATTTGCAATAGAAAAGTAGAAGTCGGGCTCGAACCCAAGACCTAAATCTGATCATCGCACCGCACTGACCAACCAAGCTGTGAATCGTTTCACACTAGGAATTTAACATTGCTTAATTATTGGATCTACGAACAGAGGTGTGTCCTCACAGGCTATTTTTTTAATAATACATTTTAAAAAAAATCAAAAATATACCACGAGAATTTTTTTTACATCATTATAGATAGAAAGTTCAAAGATTCCTGTAAGACCAATATTAGTTTTGTAGGCAAACTGTAATGCTCTAATTAATTTTAGCATGGTTTTGGGCCTTGTGGGGGTGAGTCTGGCCCATGGGGGGTGACAACCATCCAAACCCTAACCCATCCTTTCCTTTCCCCCACCGCCCCCACACCCCCATCAGCCGAGCCTCCTGGTTGACTCCCTGCGCCCCTTGCTTCCCCCCATTAGCCGAGCACCCCTGGCTCTTCTCCCCTTCAGGCGCCGCCCCTTCCCTACTTCCCCGGCACGGCAACACCACAGAGACCCCGTCGTGGCGCTGCTTCTCCCCCAAACCCGGTGCTCCTCCACCTCCTGCTGGCGCCCTCCCTTCGGTCGATCCGGCTCTTCCTTTGGCCATCGAGCATCTCCTTGGTCGAGCGCCTCCCTTACCTGGTGGCGGTGCCCTCTCCGCCCATCCCGAGCCCGCGCGCGCCTCTGCTCTTCCCTCCTATTCGCTCGCCCACCTGGCAAGGCGTCCTCGGGGTGGCCTCCTCCAAAGAATGACCTCCCTCGGCGGTGGCCCCTTCCACCAAATTTTCCCAAGCCTCCCCTCCAAGTGCAGTATACTCTCTTAGGGTTCCATGGGGGGGTTAGATGGATGTGGTTAGAGTAGATGAGCAACAATCTTTGTAGCTTGTATTCACCTACATTGTAATACTCGAAAATTTTGGGGATTGAGTTCGAGCGGGCCGTCGTTTAGATTTGCGGGCCAATGGGAAAGCGTGGGCTTTTGGGGTGGGACCCTCGGGTTTTGTTGGGCCTTAATCGGAGTGGATTGGATGCAATTCGGAGAGAAAATTTCCTGCCTAAGCTCTAGTGGGCTTTTCCACCCCTAAACCGGCCCACAACTCCCCCTAACCCTAACCCCCTCCACCTCTCCACCCCCCTAGCCGCCCCCTCTCCCCTTGCTGCGCCCCCTTGCTGTTTTTGGAAGCGTGCTCTCCTTCCCCAGCCAGCAATCGCGAGATTCCTCCACCCAAATCGTTCCCCCGCTGCTCGGGATGGAATCTACCGCGAAGAACGGCGCAAAACGGCGAGAAACGGCTTCGTTTCATCTCCGCGGGGTTGAGGTATGATCTTGGGGTTTTGAATACTGTTTTTGGGTGGGATTGGGAGGGCTTAGGAATCCTTATCCATGGCAGATTCGTTGAGGAGAAGAGGAGAAGGCAGAAATCAATCTCGGGTCAATTTCAGAGGTTCAGCCAAATTCTGACAGTCGGCTTCCGGCGCGTTTTTCAGCAGGTTAGAGACGTTTCTTGACCTGCCCACTTTTGCGAAAGTTGTAGGTAATCGAATTATCTTTCAAACCCGACTGGATTCACTCAATTTTGTTAAACTGTTTGAAAGTTATGGCCGAATTACCGAGCACTCCTCAGATTTGGGTGCGATTGACAGTAGTATGTTGATCTGTGATTTAAGGATAGGAGGAGGCCGAATCAGATTTTCCAAATACTTAGGGAAAGCTAGGATATTTCGTGTATATTATGAAAATGTCTTCGTTTACTCGATTTGGGGTTGTAGAACCCATGTTATGGCTTGTTGTAGCCTGCTGTCCCGAGCGGCAGTTTTCAGATTGCGGAATTTTGGGGCGATTCGTAGGTTAGGCATCATTTTGATTTGGTTGCTTGTTGTGGTAGCGTGTTTTGAGTGGAGATTATCCTATTGCAGGTGGTGTGAACCCGGGAGCAGCGATGACCTCTCGTCTTAACGTTCCGTGAACGAGAAAGGCAAGTGTATCACCTGTTTGTTCGATATGTGTGATGATTGATGAATCATGTGCTTGTTTATGTTACTTGTTGTTACCACTTGTGTTCCATGGTGATGTTCACTAGTATGATAGGCTAATGGTAATATTGAAATTATGAGATTTGAATCATGATAATGTTTCGACTTGAGATCATGGTAAATGAATTTGGGCAATTATATGATTATTATGGATATGAATGTTGACAATGTGGATATGAATATGAGAATGGCATTACATGTGTGCATTCATGAAAAATGCATCGAGCCAGGACGGTGAGAAAGTCATATGTGAGTATATGACTAATCTGGAGTGCTCAGAGAGATCCTACCCCATAGTCCCATCCACCGGCGTCGATGGGAGCGGTGTTAAGAGTAGGACTCCGCCACGGGATGGCGGAGCAAGACCTACTTCGGTAGGCCCCTTCCACGGGATGGTTGGGAAGAGGGTGCACATCGACGGGTGTGCACTCGGCAATACCCGTATGTGCTAAGAAAAGAGAAGAGTCATTCTTGAGCATGATGCATCATATGGTTGATAATTGTGAATGAGATGAGATATTCATGAGCTTGCATATTAAATCATGTGGATGAATTATGTGTATGATATGTTTTGATGCTTACACGTCTTATGGCCAAAGGACATGTGGTATGTAATATGTTGATCTTGACTTGTCATATGTTTTGATGCACTTGCTGAGTTGTTGGACTCACTCTTGTTTGTTTAATGCTTTTAGGTACCTTGAAGTCGGCATATGGGAAAGGGATGTAGCATCACCACCTCACATGACAGCATTCACCTAGACAACAAACCATTTGAGTTTCATTTAAGATAGTTTTTTTACATGTCCTACATCATTACTTTACCCTGTTGTTGTCGATTAATGATCATCTATCTAAAATACCTTCGTTTGTAGTTGAGGGTTATACTCAGATGATAGTGTTGTTTATGACCTTTGCTTCTAGTCGTCGTTGCTATCCTTTATCGTTACTCGTTATGGTTAGTATGCTGAATTATTCTTTTGTCTGCGGAGTGAATGTCCGTATGTTTAGGGGAGTTGCTGCCAAAATTTTGTAGTAAGTTTGGAAGTTGGTAGCATTCGCGGCTCGGTGTGGAGCCGGGGTGTTACATACATATTTCCTTTCTTCTCAAGTACTTGTTCTTAGGTGTAGTTTTAAATCTTCCTAGAATTGCATCATTTGCATCCATGGTACCTGTGTTGAACCGAAAGTGGAACTCTGCCATTTATGTCAGGGAGAATAGTGTAGTCTGGTGGTTTGTTATCTTTACCATACACCCTAGTCCCCAGTGAGATGTTAAATATTTATAGAATACCTACAATTCATGAGTCTTGCATATCCTTGCATACATACATTCCTTGTATTCTCTTGCCAACTGAATCTCACTCATAACCATTCCTTGGTGCTCTGCAAAGAACACCGAAGTCTCTCACTGGCTCTTCTGATTTTTTGGAAGGATGAAGCTGGGTGAAAGATGGAAGAAGTCCCCTTACGTCTTACTCCCTTCTATGCCAATACTAACTTTCCTCTCTTTCAGTTTGTTGCATACTTGCATATCTAGCATGTCATATTCTCTCCGCCTCCATTCATTTTAAGTACATCTCATGCCGCTTCACAAGTTGCATCTAGCACCAATCCTTCGGTCAAGCACATCCTCATT
This sequence comes from Guadua angustifolia, assembly GCA_036346375.1. Classification (NCBI taxonomy): domain Eukaryota; kingdom Viridiplantae; phylum Streptophyta; class Magnoliopsida; order Poales; family Poaceae; genus Guadua; species Guadua angustifolia. Next base: position 103,893 of record JAYEVE010000929.1, on the reverse strand, counting down.
CATTCTCGACTCTTCACGAACCACTTTAGGAGTTGGTTTTCTTCAAGCCTTGAGTAATCTTGACTCTTCGTAAAGAAAGTCGACTCTAGAGACCTGCAGAACATGCAAACCCCAATAAGGTAGCTATGTGCCTCTGAGAACATTTTTATGTCAAATGCTTGTTCCTTAGCAAATACTAATTTTGGACTCTTGTGCTTATGCAGTCTGGTTTTGCAATCTGCTTTTACCTGTGTTGAAGTACCGTTATATTGTTATGTGTTTTGTCATCTAGCACCAAGGAGCAAGATGTAGTTTAGCCTTTTGTAATATCAAGATTAGCAAGTTGCTCCTGTTGATGTTCCGTGTTATGGGCGAGATGCTATTATGTTTTCTATCACTATTATCACACAATGTTATCACAACATAGGTCATGGACAAGGAAACAATTCCCAATTCCTCAAATCATGAACCATATAAGTACCGTGTAAACAAGTTGTTAGCAAAATAGTTAATGCCACATGCATTTTTCTTGTTATTTGTTGATATGGTTTTGCGCTTTGCGGTTACTCATAAAAGTATACCTTTGTAGAAACATCACTCGGAAGAACAAGTTGTTCACCAACAGTTCAACGGTATGTGTGCTTCTTCCTTTCCCAACAAATCTGCTCGTAATGTTTTAATTGCTCTTTTCCAATTTCATTTAGACTATTTGAATGAATTTCATTTAGACTTCGAGAATGGTTGGAATATAAGATAGGAATAGATTTTGACAAGGTTGTTTGGATATCTAATCATTCCACTAGGCTGTAAAAATTCATAACTTGATACTCTTTTGAATATTTGTTGGTCAGAGTCCTGCTTTCTAATAATTGTTTTAGGTTTCATTACTTTGCCACAACCAAGTTGTATATAGTGCAGATTTCTTTCTCGGACTCTAAATCTTGTTTCTATAGCCTACTTTTACACTTCCTCTCGGTTTGAATATAGTACCTCGAAAATAATTAATGTTGGTTCCGATTGACTTGCCTGAATATTTTCTTTCCATTTTGTTTTCGAGTTTGGGACCAGAAAGATGGCTAATTGAGGATGTGAGGGCTTCCATTGAAATTAGTGCTTTGCTTCTCATTTTCTTTGGATCAAGATCTGTCATGACTTTGATTTAAGAGGATTCCTTTGTATATATCTTGCTATCATAGCAAAAATGTTTGAACACGGATTATGTGATGAATTAATTTGTGGATGCTACTCTATAATGTAAATATTTGTTTTAATATAGACTGAATTGTGCTTATTTCCTATGTGTGTGCCTTGGATGATCTCGAAAGTTTCAAATGCGCATTAGATCCTGTACATATTTATTTGGCTCCAAATAAATATTAATTATTATTTTTCCAATGGTTAATTTCTTGCAACGCATATAAGCGCTACACAATTCAATCTAAATGTTGCAACAAGCTTTAGAGGTAAGCTGCACATAGGCGGCACAAACACATGTAAGCGTTGTCAGAGTCTATAAATATTCAATGCAATTTAGCAACGGTTATTAGTAGGGTTTTCCAACGCATATATAAGCGCTTGTAATAGCCCCTAGCAACGAAGATAGGCAACGCATAATTATCGCTGGTATAGACCCTAGCAACGTTTATATGGACTTTTAACAACACATATATGTATTGCTAAAGGGGGGGGTCATTTTGTAGTGAGTTTATCCTATATTTGTATGAGTATACTACAACTACATAAGTTATATATATACTCAAAGGGTTGTTTTAAAGTCTTGATACTATATATTATTTGGCAAGAGGACATGGATCAATACTATTGAAACATCAAGTTAAATTATAAACTCCCCCTAGATGTCTGCATTCATGTAATATATGGAATTGAAAACATAATGCATATTTTTTAATATATAAGCAATGAAAGAATTCATCATTTAACTTGAATCCTAAGTATGCATTAAAATAATAGAGTGAATACGAGTGCATACCTTGGGTTTTTCATTTTCCATCCAAATTTGAGACTAATAAGAATAAAGCTCAATAACCATGTTAGTCTCATAATAATTAGATTTGTCATTAAATAATGATTAAGCATTAATCTAAACCCAATCACCAAAACCAATGGAGTTTGAACTTACAGCGCTTCACCGTTTGCCAGTGAGAGGCATCGGGAGAAGCCTGAAATCGAGGGCATAGATACACAACAAAATGTATGTCTAGCCTCAAGATTGTGAGATATAAGAGGGAGCCGATGATGCTTCGGAACTCCTTCTGATCAACTGGCTCGCCATTCTTGTTAGGCTCAAGGATAGCATTAGCGGCCATAGGAGAGTCACCACTGGCTTCCCATTAGACATATCGAACCTTCTCAGGAGATCTCAAGTGTACTTGCCTTGATCAAGAAGGTGCCTTCTCGAGTCTACTTGATTTGGAAGGCAAGGAAGTAGCTCAACTTGCCCATTGCCCTTATCTAGAACTATGTGCTCGTCACCTCTAGAAACTGAGACACAAGATAGTGCGAAGACCCACCAAAGATAATACTGTTCTTATAAATCTAGACAAGGATCGAGAAAATGTGAATCCTGGTGTTTGATGAACAAAGTCTTGTCTACTATATTCATCTTAAAACTATGACTAAGAAGATAGGAGTTAAACCTTTCATACCAAGCTCTAAAGGCCTGTTTAAATCCATAGAAATCTTTGGAAAGCTTAAATACATAGTTTGGCTATTTGGGGTTCTCGAATCCTAGAGGCTATTTAACATACACCTCTTCCAAAGGTCTTCTCAAAGTTAAGACCCTCAACTTGAGTAAAGCCTTATGCACTAGTCTGGCCTTGTTTCTAATGATAACCCCATCCTCATTCTTCTTATTCTTAAACACCCACTTGGTTCCAATGACATTATGACCAGATACGAGCTCAACAAGTTGCCATACCTTATTCCTCTCAAAGTTCTCAAGTTTCTCATGCATAGTATTAATCCAAGACTTATCAGATAATGCATAAGAAATATCCTTCGGCTCAAAAAATGCAACAAAGACTGATTTAGAGCATGTGACCCACTCAAACAGATCACCAATGATCTGATTAGGAGGATGATCTCTCTGAATGTGGTGGAGAGGTACAAAAACAGAAGTGGTTTCTACCTTATGAACAGAACAGGCAAGAATAGAACTACTCGCTGAAGGAGAGTCAGAAGGTAAGGGCTAGTCTCCCTGAGGTTCAGAAATAGAAATAGGACTCACCTCAGGTGTGGAGGGACTGGATCAGATGGAACACCATCATCTCCACTATTCTCATCCTCTACAAAAATGGTCTCGAAGAGAGAAGAAAAGCCTAATATTTCAAGTCTAGCTCCTGGGCTAGGCTCATCAAAGGTTACATCACAGGTCTCTATGATCCTATTCGAATCACAATTCCAAACCCTATAGCTACGAGAAGAAGTCTAGTAACCTAGAAAAATACCATTAGAAGAACAAGAGTCAAACTTATCTAGGTTAGCACACTTCAAAATAAAACACTTGTAATGAGGTTTCGCTTATAGCTCAACCTGAAATGAGAAACACACAAAAATGAGAAACACTGGGCTTTCGCTTATACCAAAGACACAAAAATGAGAAACACTGGGCTTTCGCTTATACCTCAACCTAAAATAAGTGTGGTGTAAATGTGCTCTCAAGAATACTCAATTAGATACATGGCAAGCAGTAGCTATAACCTTTGCCCAAAATATCATAGGAGTATTGTACTCGTCTAACATTGTCTTAGCTATCTCAACTAAGGTTTTATTCATCCTTTCAACTGCGCTATTTTTTTAGGGACATATGGAGAGGAAAATAGATGCTCTAAGCCTAACTTCTCACAAAAGTTCTCAAAGTAGGAGTTCTTGAACTCTATATCATTGTCACTACGTATAGCTCGTAAGGCACCAGGGAGCTCAATAGGCAACCTACGGACCAAATCCTTGAAATGGGTAAAAGACTCATTCCTTGAGACCATGAAAAACACTCAAGAATACCTCAATCATCGATAATAACAAGAACATACCACTTTCCACCCGCTGACTACCCTCTAGTTAGGCCAACAGTGTCCATATGTAAAAACTACCTAGTGCGTCAGTTATCACAACAATGACTAGGAGATGAGAAGCAAGAACCATCTTAGCATGTCAGCAAGGAGAGCAAACTAAGTCTTTGACTATCTTGAGTTTAGGCAAACCATGAATAAAGTCATTGTTGCTAACTCTAGTCAAGTGGTCCAAACTGATGTGACCTAATCTCCTATGCTAGAAGGAGAGATCATGGGATTCTGAAGCAATCAAACAATGAAGAGAATCTTTAGAAAAAGTAGAACAATTAGCATGTAAGACTCTTCCAAATCTAGAAATACCGCAAGCTAACTCCCCTAATGAATCAAGGATTCTACAGTCAGTACTCTTAAAGCTTACCTCAAAAGAGTCATCGATAAGTTGAAAAACAGAAACTAATATGTATTGTAGCTTACTCATTAAGGCAACGTCCTTAAGAATGAAAGAGTCATTAATGCAGATGGTACCTTTGACAATGACTTTACCTGATGAAGTATCTCTAAAAGTGATAAACTCATCATTGGGAGCTCGAACTAGGGAAGAGAACCATCTAGAGTCTCCAATCATATAATGAGAACAACCAGAGTGAATGATCCATACTTCTCCCTTCTCCATCCTACGAACCTGGTCAACAAAAAAGAGAGAGATGACTCGGTATTGAGACAAAGAGAAGATCTAGGAACTCAATACTGAACCACATGGCGTGTCAAAGTACCAGCCATAGGAGCAAAAGACTGGACTCTGGTGTCTCTCCAACGCTCTACTATCACAAGACCAGAAGCACCCCTAGTAGAAGATCTAGGAGCTTGAACTGGGTTGGCCCACCGTCGTACAAAGTCCAAACCATCCTAGTGAGGCTTCCCAAATCTCCTGCTAGGAAACACCTCATGCCACTAATATCTACCTTGAGGAGAAACATGATGAATATCAAAAGGATGGCAGAGAGACTGACCAAGAGCAAATTCAGGATGAAAACTCGAAGGAACAACAAGAAATCTAGGTCCTAAACACTAGCCAAAAATAGGCGACCATCTATCCTATGTAGTAGCAATGTGTGACTTAGGAGCACTTAAAGTCTGGAGAAGACCCTGAAGACCCCTAAGGGCATGAAAACACTCTTGCCCTATGATTTTAGCATGTCAAAAATAGAAATCTATTAAGATACCCATCCTTCTGACAGAAGGTGCATGTGTACTTCACCTTGCTAGAGGTAGAAGTAGCAAGAGGAGCAACCTTTTGGTCAGAAGTCCCATGGACAACCTTAGCAGATCTAAACACAATGGTGCACACCCTGGGAGCAACCACAATCTCTCTACTTTTGGAGTCACGCACAATAGTTGGAGGATGAGCCCTAGCACGCTCCAAGTAGACAAATCCTAGATCTTCATTAAATCGACTAATCTTAGACCGGTCTAGGATGAGAATGTGTTTATTCTTGCCTCCTACAAACATCTCAAGAGTAGTCATGAGATACACACACTCCTAGAAGAGAGAGGCACTGGAAGTACACGGGGGAAGAAGGTGAAGAAGAACCAGATAAGGAATAACTACCAGCACGTGCATTTTTCTCTCTCAGCACGACTGCCACAATCTTGAGGACCTCACAAGAAATACAAGGGGCATTTCTAATCCTATGGGTCTGGGCCTCCAACTTATTCCTAAGTTTGACTTGAATTTTGAAAGACCATTTGGAGGTCTATCCTTATTGGTGATGAGTTATTAACAATGGTTGACCATGTGGTGCTCAAGTTTGAGTTTGTTTTGAGGTCTATTCTAAATTTGAAGCAATTTAAGGGCTGGTATGTTAGGGGCAGCACTACCGGTTATGTGGGAGCGATAGTGCCAACACTAATAGCCCAAGGGAGCGGTAGTGCTGGCCGAGCGACACTACCGACCCATGGGAGTGTTAGTTTTTTTTATAGAGAGGGTCTTCACAGGGTTTGGATGCAAGCGACACTATCAGTCCCATGGGGTGGTAGTGCCAACTGTTGAGCAATTTTTGAAATTTGAATTTTCAAATTGCTTTGAGGTTTATTCCATATCAACTTGGACATTGATATGTGCTGTGTTTCTTTATTTTTGATGGTTGTAGGATGACGGTGCTAGATCATGGTGAGGCGAAGGTTGATTGGGACTAGGTGAGGTGCACCGGAGGTCTAGATGGTCATGGATCGATTGAAGATGATCGAAGATGGAGTCGCTGCGATCTTAGAATACAAGGAATGGATAAGAAGCTAGCTAGCTAGAAGCTGCTCAGATCAAGGAGAGCTGTTGGATCATGATCTAGGTGATAGAGTAGCGGGTTTAGTTAGTATGCTTTGACATGCGTGCAAAAACCCATTATGTTAGAGGGTTTCGGGATAGCCCATGTATGAGTGAGTGTGTCAATCCTAGCCCTTGATGGTGATTCTTAGGGTAGAAGAAACTCATCTAAGGGTGGAGGATGACTCAAGAGTAATATAAATAGATGGGTATGGGTAGCCTTTCTCCTCTAGAAGGTTTTAGAGGTTTTGGTGCTCCTTTGATATTTGCCCATTTGGTTGTGAGGCTTTGTAAACCTCTCTTCCAAAAATAAAAATCTATCCCTCTCAATTCTGAATTTACTTTCTACATTTACATTATGTTTTAAATTTCACAATTTAAATTCTTGCAATTTACTTTTTGCACATTTAGATTTGCCTCCCCTCCTTCTAAATGCTTGTGGATCTTATGCTGAGGATGAAAGATTAGTGGATGAGTCTTCTTCAGACCATATCCCAATCATCTAGGTAAATCTTGTGTTCTTCCTTACAAAAAATCGATCTTTTGTTCTTGAGAGGATCCTTCTTGGAAGATTGGGTTTTTGGTGTTCTTGTCTTGTGTTCTAGCTTCCTATGACATGTGGGAAGCCATCTAGAATCATCTTGATAATCAAGAACCCACAAGTTAGCTAAGAACCAAGTTTTTATTTTTGAACCCGTTCTTGTGCACTCTTCCTTGAATTAGAAAAAGTTCAGAACTTTGACATCAATCCATTCCTGGAAAGGTTGGAATAGGTTCCTGGCATCCATACGAAGGTGTCTACAAAGTTTCACAGGGTTTGAATCTGCTGATCTAAAGATTCATCAGTTTTCATTGTTAAGTCTTGCTAATTTTACTATTCATAGTGTTGTTTGTATTGTAGCTACAGTAAGCCAGCACTACCACGCTACTGTAACAATTTTTCTAGAATTTTACTACCTTCACTTTGCTTTGATGGTGTGAGGTTGTTGGTTGGACTATTTTGGGTGGGAGAAAATTTTATTTTGGGATCATTCACCCCCTTCAATCACCATCTCAATCATTCAATTGGTATCAGAGCTCGGTTTTGCTCTCTTAGATCATGATCGATCTTGACGGATACCCAACACACAGGTATCCCCAGCGGCCAAGGGAAGGCGTATGGGCCGCCACCGTGCTTAAAGCTCGGGGGCCCAAAGCCTCCGACCAAGTCAACCCTGGAAGGCAGTCCGACCAAGTGTTACGGGACGGGCGCCCACAAGCTACGACGATACCGCATGCCCCGACCAATGGGTCGGACGGACCAAGAGCCTCGAACAAACACGAGCCATCTTCGTCAACAAGCCAACGTCAAATCATCAGAAGCCGGCGCCTGACCCGGTCACCTACCCCACTGATACGGCGCCTCAGCATGACGGAACAGGGGCGGGAGGCCACGCGCCTTCCCCAGGCGGTTCCCGACGGCTGACGCCCCGACGTCAGCACCTGACAAGCCACAGAGAGCAGGTGCACCGTTTCCCGGAGGAACGGACCGCACCCTCACTCAGTAGCTTCACCGACTCGGCGCAGGGCCAGCAACTACTTGTCAGAAGTCAAGTCCGGCGACCAGACAACGAGGCAGCGAGACCGGACGCCGAGGCGAAAGGCCAGACTCCCAGGCGTAGGGAGTCCCATCCATTTTTTCCCTTTACACGCTCTATGTAACCTGCTTCCCCGGATATATAAGGGGAGGATTGGCCCTCTGGAGCGGGGGGAGACCACAGACGAACATTCGCACACATAGGCAGGGCATACCCCTGAGCTCCGAGTCCTTCGTGCCCGTGGCCCTTCCACCCGACCACCGCATACGAGGCGCTTGTGCAGCCCTCGCTTGTAATCCGATGAGCTCATCAAGATCAATACAAACACACACCACCCCACTTAACTGGAGTAGGGACATTCACCAACCAAGATAAACCTTAGGCCCTCTTTTCTCTCTTGAGGTCTAACCATTCAAGGAACGGGAACGCGCGGCCCCTCAAGACTTACAAAATTTACTTGCCGATTCTCGAAACACCGACAGATCTCGAGAGCCATAGCAACAGGCAAATATTCTACCAAGCCTCCATCTTTTTTAGAGTTGATTGTACCTTTTAGAAGTCAAGAATGGAGTCATACATCACTACCCAGAGCTTCATGATTTGGCAGAAGGTGAATCTCCCATATGAGGTTCATTCCGATAAAAATGTCATGGCCATCAATATGGCTAAAGTTGAGGCGAATGCTAAGTCAAGGAACATCCTCATATAGGGCCTCAGCCACAGTGAATACGAAGGATCTCTCACCTACGATCTGCTCACCAGATTTGGGTGACCCTTCAAGCTTGCCATGAGGGTACTACCCAAATAAAGATGGTGAGATAGGATCAATACAAGAGTGAATACAACAAATTTGAACAGCATACTAGTGAGACCCTTGATGAGTGCTTTAGTCATTTTACAAGGATTTTGAGTGATCTCCAAATAGTTGGTTGTACATACCCTGACTTCGAGAATACTCAACTCTTCTTGACCAAACTTGATCTTTGGGTTTCGGAGATGAAGGTACCACCATCAAGTACACTACAGACTTATTGACATTGATTCTCGATGGGCTTTACTCCCGGCTCAAGACTCATGAGATTGACGTTGTCTCACGTAGACAAAGTTGTAGTCGATGGCGTTGGTCACCTATCCTACTGGATCCACTTCTGAGACTTCTGTTGGTTTATATCTTCCACCCTTTGTTAGCTAAGCAATGAATAGCTGGATGAATTTCCATTCAAGTGTTATGTACGCTGAACTTCTTAAGGACTTACTAGTTGAGTCACAAGAAAGTTGTTTATGATGTGCTAAGAATGATGGGGACTTAGATAAAATCTAAGTCAAATTTAGGAGAAAGCTAGAGGCCTAGACCCTTAAGGATTAGAAATACCCCTTGCATTTCTTATGAGACCATCAAAATTGAGGTAGCCGTGCTGAGGGAGAAAAATGCACGTGCTGGTAGTTCTTTATTATCTTGTTCTTCTTCATCTTCTTCCCCTTGTTTTTCCTATTCCTCTCTCTTCTAGAAGTGTGAGTATCTCATGAGCACTTTTAAAAAGTTTGTAGGAGGCAGGAAAAAGCTCAATCTCATTCAAGACCAATCCAAGATTAGTTGATTCAATCAATGTCTAGGATTTGACTACTTGGAGCATGCTAGGGCTCATCCTCCTACCATTGTGTGTGGCTCCAAGAGTGGAGAGATTGTAGTTGCTTCTAGGGTGAGCACAATTGTGTTTAGGTCTACTAGAATTGTCCATTTGATCTCTGACCAGAATGGTACTCCTACTGCTACTTCTGCCTCTAGCAATGCGAAGTTCTCATGCACCTTTTGTTAGAAGGATGATCACCTAATAGATTTCTGCTTCAAGCATACCAAGATCACAATGCGCGTGTTCAAGCCCTTAGTGGTATTCAGGATCATCCCAGACTCTGAGTGCTCCTAAGGTACACATTGTTGCTAGATAGGATAAAGTCATTATCGTTCATTTTTCAAGGTATTCTTGGTTGTTTTTCATGGCCTCGATGGATGAGCTTTACACATTTCAAGGTTTGGTCTGTAGGTTATCTATTGAGCTCACTAGTGCCCTATGAGCTATTAGCAGTGACAATGGCACAGAGTTTAAGAACTCCTACTTTAAGAGCTTTTGTGAGGAGTTAGGCTTAGAGCATCAGTTTTCCTCTCCATACATCCGTTAGCAAAATGGCGTAGTGCATAGGAAGAACAGGACCTTGGTTGAGATGGCCAAGACGATGCTAGATGAGTACATCACTCTTAGGATGTTTTGGGCTGAGGCCTTAGCTACTAGTTGCCATGTGTCTAATCAAGTATTCTTGAGAGTATATTTGCACCACACATCATATGAGTTGAGGTATGGGCGAAAGCGCAGTGTTTCTCATTTTCATGTATTTGTTTGCGAGTGTTTTATTTTGAAGTCTAAGAACCTAGATAAGTTTGATTTTTCATTCTTATGATGGCATTTTTCTAGGGTACTCAACTTCTTCTTGTAGCTAAATGATCTGGAGTTGTGATGCGAATAGGATCATAGAGACCTATGATCTGGCCTTTGATGAGGCTAGTCCAGGAGCTAGACCTGATATATCAGGCTCTTCTTCTCTCTCCGAGAGTCTATTTGTAGAGGATGAGGATGATGGTATTCCATCTGATCCTATCTCCTCTACACCTGAGGTGCCTCCTATTTCCATTTGTACACCTTAGGAAGACTAGCCCTTACCTTCAGACTCTCCTTCAGCGAGTGGCTCTGTTCCTGTCTTTTCTATTCATGAGGTAGAGGCCACTTCTGCATCTGGACCTCTGCACTGTATTTAGAGAGATCATCCACCTGATTAGATCATTGGCGATCTGTTTGAGTGGTGTTAAATATCTAAATATGGGGTATGAGCATGCACTGGAAACTCAAAGAATATACCATATATGCTCAACTAAACATCTAAAAACTCTGGATATCGTGGGCCCAGTTCTATGGGATAAGATATATGTGAAGATAATTCTATATTAGGGAGGATTCTATTATTTTCCTGTTACAAGGAAACTAACTTGAGTATGCCTGATATCTAGGGATGTTTGCATACACTGCGAATATTATGCAACGATGGACTCCTCATCGACTACGATCTGGTATAAAAAACAGACTACAACTCGAAGTGAGGAAAGACTACACCAACTATATAAGGATGGGGGTAGGCATCCCTAAGGGGACAAGCAATTCTCAGACTACAAGCCATCCAAAGCTAGACAAGCGAGAAGACCTTTTGAGAAGAGCATCCAAGAGCTAGTGAACTACGCTTCGTCAACCCTTAGTTATAGCTTAGCCACCTCCTAAGTTCAATCTTCATTGTAATTAGAGCTAGGTGTCCTGCTTTGTACTTTGTTCATCGACTCCATACGTCATCTGCACAAGAGTATGGTGTTACTCCATCCAGGGGCCCAAACCTGTCTACATTGTGTGCCTCTGATTTCATGCCTGACTTTGCTAATCTGAATGTACCCAAAACTATAAGTTTATTATCAATTTCTAACCTTCAATAGTTGGCATGCCCGGTAAGGGCCTTTAGCTCTTTTTGTAGATCAAACATGTCTTCGGTGTGTGTTCACAACAGAGTCTCTAACATCGACCCCTACGATGACTTTAGCTCAGTCACCGTCATCTACAAGCTTTGATAGTCAGATCTGAAATTGCCTTCGGAACCATGCTTTATCGATGGGGGCTAGGCAGAGATCTTGGGCACATCGGCTTCATCGAGTCCCTCTCCTGCGACCCATGCCGAGAGGTGTGCTTCATAGACTTTGACCCTATGGATCCCAGCATCCTGAAGTAGGGAAAATTGCATATATGCCCCAAAGTTAAGTGACCCTCGTTATTTTGCCCCGAAGTTAGATAACCTCATTATTTTGCCCCATAGTTTGTGTGCCCCCTTGTTTTTTACCTTTTTTACTTTTAGGGTTTTCTTTTCTTTTCTAATTTCTTATCATTTAGAGACGATTTTGCCCTCCTCTAATCTAATAAACTCTGATGGGTATGTATCAATTAAATGCATTTGTTATAATTTGATTTGGAGAAGTATCAATTAATCGCTCTGATGGGTATGTATCAACAATTAATCTCTCTGATTGGGTATGTATCAATTAATCGCTACGGTGGGTATGTATCAATTAAATCGTGATCTGTGGCGATTAGATTAAACTAGGCGATTAGATTAGAGGAGGGCAAAATCGTCTATCTAAATGATAAGAAATTAGAAAAGAAAAGAAAACCCAAAAAAAAAAAGGTAAAAAACAAGGGGCACACAAACTATGGGGCAAAATAACGAGGTCATCTAACTTCGGGGCAAAATAACGAGGGCCACTTAACTTTGGGGGCATATATGCAATTTTCTCCCTGAAGTATGTCGAGACGGAAAGTGATAGTGACAGTGATGGCCTCAGTAGCCAAAATAGTAGTCAGAGCAATAGTCAATCAAATCGGTGTGTGTTCATGGCCGGAGCCAACAATGGTGCTATTGCCAAATATTCCCAAGAAAGGGATGCAGGGGTAGAAATCACAGGTGGTCAAGGACACCAAATCCTCTGTGCATGCCTCAAGATCCTACAACGGTGATAACTACAGTGCTAGCAGCCATAAATATTGTTGCTCCCAATACTACAGATCATTGGTGAGATCTAATCGTCGTGGCCACAACCAGGATTATAGTCAATCTGTCGAAGCAACTTGATCTTGATAATCCAACAGCGCCCCACCCACAGGCACTGAATTTTTAGAGACGGTAGATTCTTCGGCAACGCGACCACCATGTTGGGCCCGGCCGCGTTCCATCAGAGCCACAATAGCGACATCTTCAGTACCCTTGAGGCAAATGTCTAGTGCGCTCATATGCTGTTGGAATCCCTTCCGCCACTGGATTCAATCAACCCGATGACTCCAGTATTTGACTAGATAAAAACGCTACTGATGTAATGCAAGCTCAGACCGAGCAGCCAACTCGAGGTTCGGATGCCCCAACCAATGGGGTACCAGGAGCTAGTTGCTGGGACCATCTCACGATAGTCATCGAGCAGCGAGATCGGCGATGGCTAGCTCTAGCCATCGTGCCTCTAGGACAACTTGTTCCAACCCCCACCATAGATGCTCTAGAGATCTTCGAGACCGTATTCCTCACAATCGACGAGATTTACATAACGTCCTTCATGATCAAAGGGAAGAATGTGACCGCGAAGACCGTGAGTGATGAGAAAATGAGTCCCCACCTTCGAGGGGCCAATCTCCTGCGCGCTGGACCCAACGAGATGAATCTCTTCCCTCAAGGGGCCCCTCACCAGCATGGCATAGGTTCCCATTTGACAAGAAGCATGATAATGTCGACGATTGGCGACCCTAGAGGACGTTGATGAGAGGTGCAAAGTGTTCACTCCTAAGCTACACATAGCCATGGCTGGACAAGTTCAAGCCAGGCCTTGTCGAGAAGTACTTGGGCAAAATCAACCCCGTCGAATGGTTCTAGATGGTTCAACGAGATCTTGGTTACTTAGGTGTGTTTGGTTGGGCTCCAGCTCCACCAGTTCTGTGGATCTGATGGAGCTGGGTATTCTAACTCTCAGATCCGTAGAGCTAGAGCTGTGAGTACATTAAAAGTGTTTAGATGGATCATCTTGTTTATATTTTACACCAAAAATATAAACTTAATTCACTTTATTTTAGCCTACAAATTTTAGATCTCAGGTGAAGCCAGGATCTGGAGCTCTACCAAACAGGCCCTTAACCTCCCACCTCAATCGATATCATCGTGGATGATGTTGTGGGCCTAGTTCACCACCAATTTTTAGGGTACGTATAAATGTCCTGGAATGCATAGTGACTTGCATCGGGTGATACAGAAGCCAGGAGAGTCATTGCATGGCTTCATCCGATGCTTCAGCGACAAGCGCAACTTGATACCTAACATCTCAGATGAAGCGGTCATAGTGGCCTTCAAGAAAGGTGCCAAGGATAGAGAGTTGAAGGGAAAGCTTGCCACTTGAAAGATCGGAACCACCAAGGAGCTCTTCGAGTTGGTAGACAAATACGCCATACGCGCTGAAGCTTGAGACCATCTCGATGATCTCAACCCTGAAAACGACAAGCTTGAGTCTTCCAAGCAAAAGACAAAGACAAAGAAGGACCGTGGGGAGAAATGCAAAAGTAACTCCACTATAGCCTCGGTCGAAAGGGGCAAGGCACGCAATATCGGTGACAACAAAGACGGAAGCCGTGGAGGGAACAAATACTACCCAATCCATCATATGGACAAATACGACTTCGGTAAGTGCTAGGAGATCTATAAGAAGGTCCAAGAGAAACTCAAGGCTACCCTTGTTGAGCGTGGAATTGAGGAGACCAAAGAAAAGCTCGAGGACATTGAGCCCGAATACCGCGAGGCTTATCATAAGCTGGTGCATATTTTTGGGGGATATGCCACGTCCATGTCCAAAAGATAGTATAAGGCAGCTGAAAGAGAGATCAACCTAATCACACTAGCTCTCTCTAGATTTCTCAAGTGGTTAGAAGTGTCGATCACCTTCGACCAACTAGTTCACCCAGCCACGGTTCCACATCCAGGTCGATACACCGTGGTGGTCAAGCCCACCATTGTCAATGTTAAGGTCGATCGAACCATGGCCGATGGAGATAGTTCGCTAAACCTTATCTTCGCAAAAATGCTAGAGAACATGGGGATCCCCCAAACAAAAATAAAGCTGTAGCCGAACCGTTCCATTGCATAACTCTGCATTCATCACAAATACCACTTTGCTAGATCGAGCTACCGGTCACATTTGGCATACCAGACAATTTTCGCACTAAAAAGATCCTCTTCGATGCAGCGGATTTTGAGATCGCCCATAATGTGATCCTAGGCTGCCAAAACTAACCAAATTCATGGCAATGGTGCACTACGTATACCAAACCATCAAGATACCAGCGCCAAAGGGAGTCCTTACAATCAAGGGGACTAGTGTGCTACAGTCATGTGCGATAAGAAGAGCTTGAAAATGGTTGGGCATCTCTGCGGATCGGCAGCAAATATCGACTATGAGGGAGCTAGGTGCCAAAAATCCAAGAGTAGCGATCAAGCTCCCGTGTCCAACAATGACACCAATGACTCGATCGACGATGAAAAGAAGGACAAGAAAAACAACAGAGGTGTCAAAACAGTGCCTTTAGACCCATCGGAGCCTTCCAAGACGATCAAGGTGGGCGCCGACCTTGGCCCCTAATAGGCACTCGAGCTTGTCACCTTTCATCGGGCAAACCGTGATGTGTTTGCATGGCAACCGTCTGACATGCCTAGGGTCCCCAAGGAGGTGATCGAGATCGACTAGCAGAGGAACCAAGCACCAAATATGTGGTCCAAAAGCAGTGCAAATTAGTGGAAGATTGGAAGCAGGCCATACAAGAGGAGATCAACAAACTCCTGAAGGCTGACTTCATCCAAGAGGTCCATCACCCAACATGGCTGGCAAACCTTGTCCTTATCAAGAGGCCCAATTGCAAGTGGAGAATGTATGTCGACTACACCGATCTCAACAAAGCCTTCCCTAAGGATCCTTTTTCTCTCCCCCGCATCGACCAAATAGTGGACTCTTCTGTAGGCTGTCAATGCTATGTTTTCGAGATGCCTATTTAGGGTATCACCAAATTAGCATATCCGTAGAGGATAAGGAGAAAACTACTTTTATTACTCATTTTGGTGTATTATGTTACATTAAAATTGTCGATGATTCGAGAACGAATCCCCCGCCGAGCTTACTTGTTGAATGAGGGATCAACTAGGGCCCCTTTTTTGTAAAGGGTATAGCGTCCGAAGGCCTGCCGAGCTAGGAGGATGGTCGGATGGTTCTAAATGAGACAATAGGCAAGGATTTTTTATCCTGGTTCGGGCCTCTCACGAAGGAGATAAGAACCCTACGTCTAGTGGCTTTACTACTGCCGAAAGATGATTTTGTAGGGTGCTTGCTCGGGAGTGCCAAGCCTTCTCTCTTCTCTCCACTTCTCACAGATACACTTGGGGGTTTTCTTTACAACTTTTGGAACCCTCTCCATTCTCTAACCAAAGCCAAACAAAACAGAACCCCCCCTGAGACGGGGTATTTATAGACGATTACAGTCTTACATCATTTATAACTGAATGACATGCCACTATTGTGCCAGGACGTGGGTGTAACTGCTACCCTTACTTTTCGCCATGCCTTGACGTGAGTGTAGTGAGCTTGGAACGTGGCTGTACGGTCCTTTGAGCCACCATGTGATTAATGCCACATCGTCTTGGTGGGCTGCGCCCGACCTACCGATCAAGCCCGAGGTCTTCCTTCAGCTTTGGTCGATCGTCGCATCCCTCCGAGCAGGCATGCTCAGGAAACAGAGGCACATGCTCGGGGACGAGCTCGATCGTGGTCAGGACAGACCCATCGGTCGGGCCGCCTGAAGGTCTTCCTTGGGGATATCGTCCAAGGGTAAGCATGGTCAGCCGAAAATTGGCCGCCGGGGTACGATGGTCATCATGGGAGTTACCCAATCCCTGACAGCTAGCCCCCAAGGCTCAAGCAAAAATTTGCTCAGCGGGGCCTTCCCCTTGAGCCTTTAGACTCACAGGAGGGATTGGGATATCGTGGCGAAAGACTACCATGGCACGGGGTTAGAATCTTGCAGCGAAACGTTGCTCCAGCATCCGAGCAACGTTGCTTGGAAGCGAACATGCTCCGGCGGGGACCGAGCATCTTGCTCTAGGCCTAACCAAAACGGGGCTCGGGAATGGAATTAGAATCTTGCAGCGAAACACTACTGCAGCATCTGAGCAACCCTTGCTCGCAAGCGAGCATGCTCCGGCGTGTACCGAGCATCTAGCGGGGCTCGGGAACGGAAGCGAAAGGTCGTGATGGTTCCTTCTCCGCGAAGCCTCGTGGGTACGGTTCTGACAGTTTTTTTAGAAACCGCACCTTTATTAGACAGTTTTGGAAATCATGCCACCGCGCGTCGGTTCACGAATTAGCGGGGGCGGTTTTTCTGTTCGTTCGACTTCTCTGCCTATATATACCTGGCGGGGACAGTATATAGACCTTCTTCTTTCGCATCTCGCAATCAAACTCCAAAGTTTTACAACATACACGCTCTCTCTCATCCTCGCGTCTCTTCCTCAATCTCTTCTCATGGTGAAGTTTGGCCCGAGCAAGATCAGCAATGAGAGGCTGCAGGCGCTCGAGAACTTCGGTTACCTTGATGCGGGCACCTAGCAGATCCCTCATGGCGATGGAGCCCCTGTGTCGCACGATGACAAAATCGTCACCTGTGAACTCTACACCATCAACGGGCTTAGAATACCCGAGAGTGAGTTCCTTGAATTCGTACTCACCCAATGCGAGTGCGAGATCACCAACTTGAACCCCAACTCCATTCTTGTCTTGGCCATTTTCTCGCACCTTTGCAAGGGATTCATGGGCATCCTGCCCACGGTGAGCCTCTTTTTCCATTTTTACTCATTGTTCCGCACCGGTGGGACTTCTCCCACCGATTCCGCATATTTCTGTTTGGGGCCCAACCGACCATACGAGTATCCCTTCTTCACTCTCAAAGACTCGGTGTTGGGCTGGGTCAATTTTTGGTTTTATCTGAGGAAGGCGGAGGGAAGTACTCTCCGCTACTCCGGAATGGCGGCGCCCAGCGTCGAGACCCCGCGCCAGCCCGTGCAAGCCGAGGAGGAGTGGGCCTTGATGACGATCAGTGAGCTCACGAACATGGGGCTTACTGGTCGCGACGTTGTCTGGGACTTCCTCAGGAACCGGGTGTCCCCTCTGAGGAGGAGGGAGCACCCCTTCTTCAAGGTCTCTGGGTGGCAAGACCTCACCCGAGAGGCCTATCGATGGTTACTACCGACAATGAAGAAGAGGGAGTGGGGGAAGGCGGAAGATCCTAGCCCGATGGTAAAGCAGAACACCCAGAGGATTTTTTACCCAGGTTCGGGCTCTCCAATGGAGATAATACCCTAGTCCTGCTCTCTTTGTTGGTGTGAGTGTATTGAAGTTCTTGGTTACAAGGAGGCTCTCTTCTCTCTGTACAGGGTTCTCTCTCTATATACATCAGACGGGGCACCCCTTGGGCCGCAGCGAGGAGTTCTTTGGCGCGCATCAGTCGGCAGGGGTTGTGGAAGCTGTTGGAGATGGCAGGGAAGACTATCCTGTAGTGCCGACAAAGCACAGTGCCATGCAGAGCAGCGCCGCTCGGTGCAGAGGCGCAGCTGCTGCCCACCTGCTCCTGGCGCCCGCGGTTCCCGCTCCTGCTTTCTCTGCACCCATCCGGCTCCTTCTAGAACTCCCTCCCTTTTGTCCGGTGGGCTTGGTCCATCTTCATGGGCTGGTCAATTTGGCCCGCCAGCTGGACCCCGGGTCACGTGACTTCCACAGCAGCCCTCGAGTGCTTCGAGACCGGGCCGTCTTATGTGGGTTTGCCATTCGGCTGCGATGGCTATTTTTCGCCGTTGGGCGTGTTGACGGGAAGGTCTCGATGGACTCAATTCCCTTGGTAGCTTCATCGTGCGCTCCGGTTGATAGGAAGATGTCTACACCGGTCATCTTGGGACTCAGCGTGTTTCGCCCGCGAGCAAGCCGCCATTTGGCCCTTGGCTGAGTGGTACCCGCAGATTGTGCGGCAGTCGGCTCGTCATGGAGCGTGCCTTGGACTCGGGTCTGGTGACGCCTAAACCGATCATGCCGGGGCATAGCGTGGCTCGTCATGGAGCGCGCCACCATCGGCTTTGGCGATTGGTACCCGTACATGTACGGTAGTCGGCTCATCATGGAGCGTACCTTGGATTTAGGTTTGGTGACGCCTACACCCGATCATGCCGGGGCATAGCGTGGCTCATCATGGAGCGCGCCACCATTCGGCTCTTGGCCAATTGGTACCCGTACATGTACGGCAGTCGGCTCATTATGGAGCGCACCTTGTATTTAGGTTTGGTGACGCCTACACCCGGTCATGCCGGGGCATAGCGTGGCTCATCATGGAGCGCGCCACCATTCGGCTCTTGGCCGATTGGTACCCGTACATGTACGACAGTCGGCTCATTATGGAGCGTACCTTTGATTTGGGTCTGGTGACCCTATATTTGATTCCGTCTTCGTGGCATTCAGTGTACGATCCGGCAAGGGACGCGTGGCGGGGCGCAGACCAAAATCCGGGCAAGTCGCACCCCGGTCTTGGTAGCGGCGGGCCCTACCTCTGGTGAGAATTGTCGCCCTTTACAGTCCCCTGGAACCGCTCCAGATAAATTCATTCTCGTGCTCCACGCCTCTCGCCTCTTCGTCTCCAGAAACCCGTCGCCTTCACCACGAGCTCCGCCGCTAGGGTTAGCCGCCGCCGCCGCTTTCTGTTCCTTGTGCCGCCGATGTCATCCCAGGAAATGCCGAATCAACCACCCCAAGACCCCATCGCGCTGCCGCCGGCCCTCGATTGGGTCCCTTCCACGCTGACGGAGGCGCATTTGGATGCGATGGTTACCATGGGAGTGATGCCGCCTGCGACCCTGATCAGCGCCCGCCCGGCCTGCGGTGAGTTCTATCCCACCCCTCGCTGCGAAGAAATCGTTGTCTTCGAGTCCTTCCAGCGCGGATTTGGGCTTCCGGCTGGCAGTTTCTTCCGCGGACTCCTTTCCTACTACGGCGTCGAATTGGTTCACCTGAACCCCAACTCCGTCCTTCACATCGCCATCTTCATCCACCTCTGCGAGGCGTTTCTTGAGATTTGCCCGCATTTCAACCTCTTCCGCCACCTTTTCCTTCTCAAACCCTTTCCGAGCAGGAGTTCGCCCAAAAGCGGTTAGGGCGCCAGGCTTTGGTGAGGGCAGGCGAGGAAGATCTATTCGCCATCCCCTTGGGACCTCAAATAAGGGGTGGCACCATGATGGTTCTCTCGCCAACCTCGAGCCTTGCCTTCCGTCCTTCTCTGGAGAGACCCAGAGTGTCCTTCTTGGACCGGTACCCCGAGCATGAGATGGGGCGGTGAGCAGAACTTCTCCTCGATCTCGACTTGAAGGAGGTGGGTCGCCGCCGTGGGGATCCTTTCGGCCATGTGCTGGGTCTGCACCCATCAAGGCCGGGTATTCTTGGGGTATAGTCTGGGAGGATGACCCCACAGCGGAGGTTGCCGAGAAATCGATCGGGAGTTGCTCGTGATCCGGATCGCGACCTCCGGCCTGGACATCGCCATCCTTCCGTCCCACACTCCGAGCGCCTTCTGCTTGGCGAATCCGCCTCCCGCGGTGAGTGCTATGCCCTCAGAGTGGTTTCTGCGTCTTTTCGCCGTTTGATTGCTAACCGGGTTCACCCCCTTGGCTCGTTGCAGGACCGGGTGGCCTTTTCTTCAGACCCCCCTCTCGCCCGCGCCTCCTCCTGCCCAAGGCTGCGGCAGCGTCCGCCGAGTCCGTGGCGGGGCAGTGCCAGAGGAAGGGCCGAGTGCTCTGAGGAAGGAGCATCACCGAGGGAATCGACGAGCGGGAGCCGTCACCGCTCCGCCCCCCTAGGGCCCATCCACTCGGAAGCCACCGGGTGCGTATATCAAGAAGTCGACGTCCCGGCCGCCCCGAATCCTAGCGGCTGTAACATCCCAATTTTCAGCCTTTCTAATTAATTAATATTGTGTTATTGCTAAATATGATTTTTGTGAATTTCTGGATTTATTGGATTTTACGGAAGTTATTGGAGTTCTTGTGGATTAAAGAATAGTACTTTACTGTCAAAGATTAATTATAAGTATATAAAGATAAAATAAAGTGTTGTCGAAATAATCTATGTAAGTTCGTAACAAATATTTTTATTATTTTAAATAAATTAATTTATTTTCTCGAACTAATTAAGTTGAGGAAACCATGGGAGCGTATGGTCTGCTTGTGTAGCGATCAAGCCACGTCGCGTTATTTTGGAAAGGATAGATCGCGGTACGGTTTGGAAAGGCGGGATAGATCGTAGTATTTGGAATAATCGAGTCCGATCGTTCTAATCGGACGGTTCCGCTCATCATTAGCGATGGGGTTTCCAAATCGATCTTTGAATTCGTTCCGCCCGAATTTGTTGTTGCCGTCCTTGCGCGTGGGGAGACTATAAAAGCCGCCCGTGCACGAGGACTCGTCATCCGGAACATAGCCATCGGTCTGAGCTTCTCGTCGACTTAATAGTATCGCCGAGGATCGATCGAAGGAAGCGCGTGATGTCGGCGATCGAAGGCGTGGAATCGTCGAAGCGCGAGTGTCTTAATGGATCTTGGTGGATCTTGGAGCCTGCAGCCGTCGCGGATTTTCGAGGAAAACTTCGCCGAGTGTTCAGCCGTCAATCGATCATTGCCGCTCGGGATTTTACTAGCCGACGGATCATCCACAGACGAACACGATTACGTCACGCCACACGGGTGATCAGGTAACCGCACGGTAAGATTTTCATCGTTAGATCTAGATTGTAGGGTTCCGATGTCGCCACGTTATTTAAATAAGAAGGAAGTAAACTTGGTTACATTAGCCGTCGATTACAAGATCAACGATTCATATTTCAGCCATGTTAGCATCCATACGTTTGATCGGGGAAATTCGGATTTTTCTATAATAAGAATAATTCAACAAAATTCGGGATTTATGAATTAGGGTTTATTTTCAGGAATTTCCAAACTTCAAAACCTTATAACTTTCGCATATAAACTCTGATTTGGGTGATTCAAATTCTGAAAGATTTATAAAATTGAGATATCTCCAATGATGGTTTTTATCTGAATTTTTGAATTTGTTTGCTCTTTGGTTTTGGTTTTTATTTGCTTTTCTCTCTCGATTCGCGTAGACGTTGAATTGTGCGAGGCTTCAGAAGGGGATTTCACAACTCAAGAATTATTTCCAGAACAAGACCTGGAGCTTAACGAAGGCAAGTTGTGCTTTGATCATGTTGCACCCATAAATTAGATTGCATGCTATTTTGATTTACTTTATTACTTGTTATCTCATGCGTATAAAGGATTTCAACTTAACTCTGGGATTAGCTATTGTACCCTTTGAATTACACCCTACCTTGTTAAATTGTATGCCATGATCCACTTGTCACCCTAGGTTGGTTAATTATAGTTGGTTAATAGAAAATCAACATGGATGGTTAGAACGACATAGAATTGCTTAGCCATGCCACGTCATCACATGCTCATGGAATATTGCTTAATAAACTTGACTAATGGAATATGGAATAATGATGATAATTTATGGGCCATGTGTGGTCGCACAAAGAGATTGAGTTGTTGTGGCGGAGTCCGCATAGCGATGTTGATTTGTGAAAAGCACGTGGTGCTTGGTAACCAACCGGGAGATAATCACTTTAGATTGAAGCAAGTGGAAGGGGCAAGGGTGCCAGGGTGGGCCCGATGGGCGAGAGAAGGGTATGTGCAAGTCTTGCTTTAATCAATCCTAAGGACTTAACCTTGCGAGCCTTTGACCTGAGTCTTACTTGCAACCACATATGCAGAATGGGACGACTTAGTGACTAATTTGCAAATGCTTAGCTTAGTGCTATCATGGTGTTGTGAGACACAGGTAGTGGTAACGATCCTCGCTTGGGGTATCTCACATGGCGCAAGAGGGGGCCACGGATGTAGTAACCAGTCCACCAGTGTTGAAACCTTAGCGGGTAGCCTTGGGTTAGAGGATGCATTATAAAAGGCTTCGTCACGATCGTTACTTTGTGTGGTGCATGGTTGTATCATGTGGGTAAAGTGCATAACCTCTGCAGAGTGTACAATCTATTCGGATAGCCGTGCTCACGGTATTGAGTAATGCTCGGAATTACAGTCAAGGGGTAGTTAATTAAAACTTGACAACTGATGGGATGGCAGGATGCCATGTGGATAATGGAATTTGATTTAGGATGAGACTTGGGTTGATTTACAAACAATGGAATCTATTACTGTTATTATTTGTTTCTTGTCTTTTCAATCTATGTTATGTATGTTTCTTAAATCTTTGCTTTCTTGCTTAAAGCCACTTAGCCATTCTTTTGGAATAAACCTTGCATATAGCTATGATAGACTTGCATTACATGCACAACTTGTTGAGTATATTGTATACTCACCCTTGCCTACAAAAATCATCAGTCTTTGAAGAAGGAGTACCATGAAGGGGCGAATGTTTAGGGTCTGCGAGCCTTGTCGGTTACTGTGGTATCTTGAGGGTTATCTCGTCTTCATTCGGCTGCAGTTCAATTTGTTGTTTAGCCTTGTGAGGCCTTGTTATGTAAGTTGACCATAAGGTCATTTAAGCAGTAATATTTAATATATTATGTCTTTTACCTTATTTACGTTGTGTATGATTGTGATATTCACTAATGTTTGCTTTGTGTGCACTAAGCGTGATCTGGACTAGTGCGGTATACACGAGGGTCGGATTTGCATATTCGGGTCCGACAAAAGTGGTATCGAGCCATCTTGATTGTAGGTCTTGACCTAGATAATTGAGTCGTCTCTATAGGTCCTTCAAAATTATTTTCTAAAAGTAAAAAGACCCAACAGAGAAGAATAATGTGTCCTTGACTTATCTCGTTCTTCTAATTCTGTCCTTACCAAAAATTTCTTCTTACCTTTTGCTGAAATTTCTTTCTCTTACCTCTGCTGAATTGAGTTAAAATCTTACCTGAGTTATCTTGAGTAGAAAAACAACATACCACACTTTAGGAGTTGACATCGAGTGCTGCTTGCTACCATAAAGATCATGAAGGAAAGGATCATCAAGCTCGTCGAAGCGGATCAATGAAGTGTATCAAGAGCTAGAAGACTCAATGCTTTAAGTAGCAGATGAGACTCATGTGTGGGAGTCGCGTTTCCTAAGATAGGAGTGTCACCCATGTAGGCGGTAGTTTTGTGTGTTTAGGTTAAATTGGTTCTTCTTGATTCTTTGAGTGTGCGTTATATGTTGCAAAGCTTTTGGGCTTGTATAAGCAACCATACCAAGTTATTAATATTGATTGCTTAAGTTATTGGGTTAAACCTATCCTCCTGTGGTAGGATTCTTGCTCCTTACCTATGCTATTCCCTCTTCCTAACCCCTCTGAGGTAATCACGAGATAGTTCGAGAATAGTGATAGCAATAGAGCGAGAGAAAATGGGAATCAACTCAATGGAAACTCCCGAATGGTATGGTCATAGAGAAGGGCGCTACCCGCATCTTGCTCGAAACCTAGATATTATGTGTGTTTAGCCAAACAAGTTAGAGGATTGGCGTGCATTATTTGTGGGGAAAATTAGTCATACCTCAAATAAGCATGCGATTAGTTGCTCTAGTTGCAAGGAAAATCATACAATTCGAAAAGGTCCTATGAGTAACATCACCTATCACCTTTGTGAAAGACAAGATCATTGTCCACCTCAGTGTCCCTTGGATCCAATAGTTACTGCCGTAATCTAGCATCAACAGAATCTACAAACCCTAGTTACTCTAGAATTATCAATAAGAAGGGGAAATTTTGTTTGGAAAGTTAAAAATTTACCCTCCTAAAAACACATCGACCTTAAAACGGGAAATCAGTAAGTGACCATCACCCCCAGCAGGTCCCTTGCATGAAGAAGAAGATCGCTTTGCTAAGAAAGGTGTTGCAAGTCAAAAGGTAATAAATCACAAGAAGAACGGCATGAGTGCTACAACTGTCATAGAAAAAGCCATTACGTTAATCAATGTCCACAGGGAAAACAAGAATTCCTATAACCATAGATATATCGAAAGTTACCTTAGCCCAGTACATAACGCCAAGAGAAAGCGGGGATGTTGCAAAAGAAAATTTTCAAGAAAACCAATTAAAATAATAATAAAAATGTTAGGTAAAGACCTTATTCCAATCAACGAATGCTCAGGAATGAAAAGTTCACACTAGACTCTGCTATATTTGCCGCAAACCTAGTTTGCCAGCAAATGTCACAAAGGAAATCAATCGCGTTAGTTTAAATCAATCCTAACCCGTCCTTACCAAATCCTTAGAGTCAATACTAAATCAAGGAAATCAGGAGCCATGAACTTTATTTAGGGCAATATCATAACCCTATTAAAAAAAATAATAATAATAAAGAGATTAGCAATGAATTAAAAAAAATAATAATAATAAAGAGATTAGCAATGAATTCCGTGTAAAGGTCTCCTTGTCAAGAGAAATAAATCGGAAATAGTTGATCCATTGATATACGGAATATAGGAAGGAAAAGCAAGAATGTAAAATGATGGATGCTCAAGCATAAGGCTAATTTGGAAAGAGTATGTCGATTTAAAACCCTGAATATGAAAAACAAAGAGTAGCAAGTGATGACAGTCTGTGTTAGCCAGCTGATGGATAATAGTGTGAAATTACCAATTAGAAGATACGCCAGTTGTCGGAGAATACTTTGATTTATTTTCCAAGAATTTTCCTAGCATGCCGTCATATCAGAAGATCAGGATCGTGAGCAAATTAGTGCTTGATACAACCCAATAGGGAAAATACAATATCAAATGTTTTCTAAATGAATTAATGAAAAAATGGAAAGGATTGACAAATAATTACTAGGAAGAGTTTTGAGAAAGCTTAGTGCATTATTTGTGATTAACAAAAAGAAAAATAGAAGATCGGAAAAGTGCACTAAATCATGCTGTAAATAAAGACAAGGTCGAAAACTAGTATCCAATATCAGGATCGACAACATGATTGGATAATTGAGAATAGAGTTGGAAATTCTCTAGGTTAAAAACTTCGCTTAGACTATCATCGATTAAGGAGTCATGTGAAGGATGTTTCTAAGATTGCGCTCCCTACATAAACGATATAAGTTTTGGCTAAATCTCCTTAATTGACCGATGCCCCGCATATCTAATGAACACAACAAATTGATAAATTCATGGTTGATGACAATCTAGTGTACCCTAAGACAAGAGAAGATCATGCAGAACATGTTAGATTGATTTAGAAAGATTGCAAGAGTTGTAGTCATATGCTAAGTTCAACTAGTGTGAATTCCAGAAGTGAAATGGTCGAAATCCTTAGCCACGCAAAGACTACTAAAGGAGTTATTGTTGAACCAAGCAAGGTAGAAGTTGTGTTGGAAGCAACCAAAATCCGTTACTTAAAGTTAAAGTTCTAGAAGTGGCAAGATATTATCATAAAAAGATTTTCGACAACAGCTGGATCTCTCATGCGATCGTTGAAGGTAAAAATTGAGAAAATAGTTTTCGGAAGTTGAAAAAGCGATTACCATTAACGCATGTGTTAGTATTACTAGCTGTGCGGAGTAGTTTCAATATATAAGGATGATGCTTCTAGACATAATCTGAGAAGTGAACCAACGTTATTGCATAAACGATGAGGCAGTTGAAATTACCCTACGTATGACTTGGAGTTAGTCGTTGTAGTGTGCACAAAAAAATGGTGTCACTATCTCATCGAAAATAAATATGAGCCTTAAAAATCTAAATATATTTACTCAGTCAGACCTTAATATGAAACAAAGAAAATGGCTGGAAATGATCAAAGATGCTAGTGTGAGAATCCATGGGCATTCTAGTAAAACCAATGTGGTAGTTGATGTTTGAGTTACAAGGCCGCAGTGCAATAGGTTGATAACGAACAATTAATCAGGGTTATGCAAAGAATTCAAGAGGTCAAAATCGGGAATCGTTTGACAAAGTTTCATACCCACCTTGGAAAAAAAAACAACATTAGAAGATAAGACCACGGAGGTTCGAAGAAAAAATATATATATATACAAAATCAAGTTAAGAAAAGAAAAAGGCTTAGCCAAGAAGTAGAAGTTTGAGTGATTAGGATACCATGAGGATTTAAGGTCAACTCGATTGTGCGGATAGGAAGATCCTAAGCAAATGATACTTGAGAAACCATGATCTAGTATTCGATTTATCAGGAAGGTGTTAAGAGATTCCATGTCAAGGAAAACTTGCGCCTAGATTAGTTGGATCATTGAAATTCTAAGTCGTCGAGAGGATGCTTATCGGTTATGGCGGCCGGTCATTAGCGAGTCCATGATGTGTTCCATGTGTAATAAACTTAGGAAATGTCTTAGAGTGCCGACCAAGCAGAGCACCCGTTAGAAGCTATCGAGTTGCAAGAGGATCTGACTTATAAAGAACAGCCTATTAAGATTTTGGATGTAATAAAGCGTAGGACCATAAATAAGTCTAGTCGCTTTTGCAGAGTTCAATGAAGCAACTTGGGAGCGTGAAGAAGATTTGAAAGCAGAATTCCCAAACCTATTCTCTAGTCAGCCTTTAATCTCGGGGTCAAGATTCCGTTAAGGGGGGGAGGTTTGTAACATCCCAATTTTCAGCCTTTCTAATTAATTAATATTATGTTATTGCTAAATATGATTTTTGTGAATTTCTGGATTTATTGATTTTACGGAAGTTATTGGAGTTCTTGTGGATTAAAGAATAGTACTTTCTGTCAAAGATTAATTATAAGTATATAAAGATAAAATAAAGTGTTGTGGAAATAATCTATGTAAGTTCGAACAAATATTTTTATTATTTTAAATAAATTAATTTATTTTCTCGAACTAATTAAGTTGAGAAACCGTGGGAGCGTATGGGCTGCGTGATTGTGTAGCATCCAAGCCACGTTAACGTTATTTTGGAAAGGATAGATCATGGTGTGATTTTGGAAAGGGCGAGGATAGATCGTAGTATTTGGAATAAATCGAGTCGCTTCGTTCTAATCGGACGGTTCCGCTCGTCGTTCGCGATGGGGTTTCCAAATCGATCTTTGGATTCGTTCCGCCACGAATTTATTGTTGCCATCCTTGCAGCGTGGGGAGACTATAAAGCCGCCCGTGCACGAGGACTCGTCATCCGGAACATAGCCATCGGTCGCGAGCTTCTCGTCGACTTCGTGGTATCGCCGAGGATCGATCGAAGGCGCAGCGTGTCGGCGATCGAAGGAGTCTTTGGAATCGATCGAAGCGTAGGTGTCTTGGTGGATCTTGGTGGATCTTGGAGCCCGCGCGTCGCCGGATTTCTCGAGGAAAAACTTCGTAGAGTGTTCAGCGTCAATCGATCATTGCGCTCGAGTTTTACTAGCCGACGGATCATCCGCAGACGAACACGATTACGTCACGCCACACGGGTGATCAGGTAACCACACCGTAAGATTTCCATCGTTAGACCTAGATTGTAGGGTTCCGATGTTGCCACGTTATTTAAATAAGAAGGAAGTAAACTTGGTTACATTAGCCGTCGATTACAAGATCAACGATTCATATTTCAGCCATGTTAGCATCCGTACATTTGATCGGGGAAATTCGGATTTTTCTATAATAAGAATAATTCAACAAAATTAGGGTTTATGAATTAGGGTTTATTTTGAGAATTTCCAAACTTCAAAACCTTATAACTTTAGCATATAAACTCTAATTTGGGTGATTGAATTCGAAAGATTTATAAAATTGAGATATCTCCAATGATGGTTTTTATCTGGATTTTGAATTTGTTTGCTCTTTGGTTTTGGTTTTTATTTGCTTTTCTCTCTCGATTCGCGTAGACGTTGAATTGTGCGAGGCTTCAGAAGGGGATTTCACAACTCAAGAATTATTTCCAGAACAAGACCTGGAGCTTAACGAAGGCAAGTTATGCTTTGATCATGTTGCACCCATAAATTAGATTGCATGCTATTTTGATTTACTTTATTACTTGTTATCTCATGCGTATAAGGGATTTCAACTTAACTTTGGGATTAGCTATTGTACCCTTTGAATTACACCCTACCTTGTTAAATTGTATGCCATGATCCACTTGTCACCCTAGGTTGGTTAATTATAGTTGGTTAATAGAAAATCAACATGGATGGTTAGAACGACATAGAATTGCTTAGCCATGCCACGTCATCACATGCTCATGGAATATTGCTTAATAAACTTGACTAATGGAATATGGAATAATGATGATAATTTATGGGCCATGTGTGAGTGGCACAAAGAGATTGAGTTGTTGTGGCGGTGAGTCGCATAGCGATGTTGATTTGTGAAGACACGTGGTGCTTGGTAACCAGCAGAGATAATCACTTTAGATTGAAGCAAGTGGAAGGGCAAGGGTGCGGGGTGGGCCCGATGGGCGAGAAGAAGGGTATGTGCAAGTCTTGCTTTAATCAATCCTAAGGACTTAACCTTGCGAGCCTTTGACATGAGTCTTACTTGCAACCACATATGCGGAATGGGACAGCTTAGTGACTAATTTGCAAATGCTTAGCTTAGTGCTATCATGGTGGTGTGAGACACAGGTAGTGGTAACCAGATCCTCGCTTGGGTATCTCACATGGCGCAAGAGGGGGCCTGGATGTGGTAACCAGTCCACCAAGTGTTGAAACCTTAGCGGGTAGCCTTGGGTTAAGAGGATGTATTGTAAAAACTTCGTTCGATCGTTACGCTGTGTGGTGCATGGTTGTATCATGTGGGTAAAGTGCATAACCTCTGCAGAGTGTACAATCTATTCGGATAGCCGTGCTCACGGTATTGAGCAATGCTCGGGAATTACAGTCAAGGGGTAGTTAATTAAAACTTGACAACAGATGGGATGGCAGGATGCCATGTGGATAATGGAATTTGATTTAGGATGAGACTTGGGTTGATTTACAAACAATGGAATCTATTACCTGTTATTATTTGTTTTACTATCTTTTCAATCTATGTTATGTATGTTTCTTAAATGCTGCTTTACTGCTTAAGAGCCACTTAGCCATTCTTTTGGAATAAACCTTGCATATAGCTATGATAGACTTGCATTCTGTGCACAACTTGTTGAGTATATTGTATACTCACCCTTGCCTACAAAAATCATCGATCTTTGAAGAAGAGTACCATGAAGGGCGAATGTTTAGGGTCGCGAGCCTTGTCGGTTGCTGTGGTATCTTGAGGGTTATCTCGTCTTCATTCATTGCGGTTCAATTTGTTGTTTAGCCATGTGAGGCCTTGTTAAGTAAGTTGACCATAAGGTCATTTAAGCTGTAATATTTAATATATTATGTCTTTTACCTTATTTCGTTGTGTATGATTGTGATATTCACTAATGTTGAGCTGTGTGCACTAAGCGTGATCTGGACTAGTCACATTATACGAAGGTCGAATTTGCATATTCGGGTCGGCAATGACCCGGACCTGTCCCCGAGTGGTTCAGCCACTCGGAAAAAGCCGAAAGCGAAGATAAGGAGGTCGAACAGGTTAGCTTCTCCCTTTCTCCTTTGCCCCTCTTTCCTCGTCACATGCTCAAGCTGTTTCTGGCGTTCAGGGTGCCGAGGGTGAGAATTCCTCTGAAGGTCCCTTCCGCCACACTCCGAGGCGAAGTGGGTGAAGGAGAGAACATTTTGCCACCGAACCCAAAGTCGGGTGGTGGCGATTCTGTGTCGGGGCTGGCCGATGCCAGCCTGACTGCACCCGTCGATTCCGATGGTCCCAGGGCAACCGCTCCACCTCCTGCGGGGGCCGCCGAGCCGACTGACATCAACCCCTTGCCGCCCGTAGAAGAGATCCCCCGACAGTCCCAAACTGCTTCCCGTTCTCGGCCCTCCCCCGGATCTCTTTCTGTCATGAGGACGAATGGAGAACTTTCGGCGAGAGGGACGAGAAATTAAGAGAGGAGCTTTACCTTCATGCAGTCAAGGGCGCCCAGCTGGTCCAGGTGAATCGTTGTCCCTTCCTTATGCTCATGGCGGGTGGCACATATTCCTCATTTTTCCTGCGTTCTCCCGCTTGGAGAAGCGCTCAGGAGAGGATCGCTCCTCAAGAAAATACTTCCCAAGGTGAGGGAGCATGAGGAGTCTGAAGCGGCTTGGGCGTGTGTCCGTGGCGAGGCTAAGCGGCTGGAGCTTTGGACCCAAGTTCAATCTCTAACCGAGGCGATCCAAGGTGGGCGTCTTATCTTCCTTCCGGTTTGCCGACTGGTTCCTAATTGTTCCCCGACTTTGCCTCTGGTTTCAGGTTTCCGCGATCAGACCCAGGCGCTGCAAGACTCTGAGTCCCAGATGCGGGCCGACAACTCCAGGCTGGCACGGGAGCTGGAGAGCATTCTAGTGAGCAGATCCAACCGTTGAAGGACTCTGGCCGGGCCCTAGCCGACAACACCCGACTGCTGCAGGAAGCTGGAAGGTGCTTATCTCCTACTCGGCGTCGTGTCCCTGTGTTAGTGATGTTTCTTATGACAATCCGGGGTATGCAATGGTCAAGAAGAAGTCGGAGGAGCAGGTTAGCGCCCTCAAGAGAGGTAAAGGTTGCTCATGAGCTTAGCGACGAGTTCGTGACTCCGTCAAGGGATGGCCAAGTTCACGAGGCGGGAGGAGCCGAAGCCCGTCTGGCGATGTGAGCTCTTCGTTGCTATCGGTGGGTCTGAAAGGCTCGGGCCCATATCCGAAAGCGTCGACAGCGCGCCCGACCAGTGCTAGCTATCGTGAAGTCGCTCTATCCGGGGTGGAGCTAGGAGTCATTAAGGAGCTTCGCTGTCTTGTCGGCGATGATCAAGCTGCTGCCCTTTTGAAGAAGTTCGAGAATGTGGCCTCCTCCTTGGTGGAGAATTTAGAGTTGGACCCTTGAATAATCTTGACTTGGACTTGTAATTATTACTTTTCTCTGGCTTTATTCTTGTTGGTCATGAGTGGTATTACCGTATCTGAGAGGATTATTTCTTCGCGTCATGCCTCGGCGGCACCTCGTTGACCCCGGACGCTAGTGGGTTTTAATCGCTGCCGGTGCCCTTGTTTGTCGAGGCGTTCAACTTCCGTAATGAATGCGGTAGAGAATCTGTTTGTCTTGGGCTTGTACTTAAGGCGTTACATATCGGGCGATCTCCCATTCTTCTTGCTTCGCCTTCTCGTCTTCTCGCTTCGATGGCATCTCCATCAAGCTCCGTTGCTCTGATGAAGGTGCTCTGGCTTCTCCTTGCCGCTGGACTTCAACCGGGGGCGGCGATCACCTACAGGAGGTCCTTGAAGAGGAGCTTTGGGCGGACTATGACCTCATCCTTGCGGAGTTGGTGGCGGAGGAGGAAGCGCCTGCAGCGCCCGCCACCACAGAGGTCTTCCTCGAGGTTGTTTCGGCTCTTGCCGAGGTCGTCGGCGTCCTTGCAAGGGCTTTGGCCGAGCCCGCCATGCTGCGTAGGTTTGGATGCTTTTAGGAAGGACTTTTGTAGGGAAACATGCGATCAAACCTAATGTTTGATCTTATGGCGATATATACATATATATATATATATGAACTATGTGAATTATGGCCTTACGATTTTATCCGATGTGTAATGTCTTTTTGTTTGAATATTCCGCCTACGACGATTGGCGTAGCCCAGTGTATATTCTAGCTGTTAGGCATGTACTCAAGCATTTGTGCTTATCGTTAGGAATTTGCTAAATGGTTTTAGAATTTAGTCACGATTGCCAAGGAATAAAGCAACAGATTTTAGTCATGAAATCGAGGAGAAAGCGTTTGCATGCTGAACACCGATTAGGTGATTGGTAGCCCGACTTCTGCTCACTTAGTGTCGGTGACGCGGGAGTCAAAAACGACAGGAATTACAATGATACGATGGAAAGCATATTTTAAGTGTAAAAGTGGCGTAAGCTGTTCTATGTTCGGTGTTCTTAGAGTCTTGACGCCGTCTTCACGTTGGTCGATAGGCGCCGAGCGCAATACCTGCATGATGTAAGGAACTTCCCAACCGGAGAGCTTATGCTCAACTTTCTAATTCTTTCTAGAACCGGGTCTCCTTTAGAAAGCCCGGCCGGATGTTTGATTAGTGTGGTAGCGTCGAGGCCTTGGAGGTATCTGGCCGACTAGATGGATCTGACGTCTCTAGCCTCTTCCGACTTGTCGAGGTCCTCGGTCGGCTTTCTTGACTCGGCTTCTCGTAGTCCGGACCGTTGTGATCCGAAAGCTAGTTCGGTGAGGTAGGACCACCTCGAACCGTATACGGAAAAAAAAGGTGTTGCCGGTAGCCTGGTGGTAGTTCTTAGCCCCAGTGCTGAAGGCAATTCTTTACCCACCGTGCGCATATGGCTTGAGTCGGTCGAATATCGGCTTCGGGCCTTGTAGCACCATGCCATTGGCTCGCTCGACTGCGGTTGCTCCGTGGGTGTCCCACAGAGCAAAGCGATTTTGATCCGAGATCCTTGCACGATCACAGAATTCCTCGCTTCTGAATTGGGCGCCGTTGTCGGTGATGATCCTGTTCGGTACGCCGAACCTAACGACGATTTCTTGAAAGAATTCTTTGGCTTTGACCGCGGTGATGGTTGCGACCGGCTTGGCCTCGATCCATTTGGTGAACTTGTCGATGGCGACGAAGAGGAAGGCGAGCCTGCCCTGGGCCTTCTTTAGTGGCCTGACGATGTCAAGCCCCTAGACCGCAAATGGCCACGTGATCGGGATGGTTTGCAGCTCTTGCGCCGGTATGTGAATTCTTAGGCGGCGACATCCTTCACAAGTCGCGCCACAGCGTCCTCAGCGTCTGTGGCGGCGGTTAGCCAAAGAATCCTTCTTGGTGAGGCTTTTGACCAAGTGCTTGGATGCAGCGTGGTGTCCGCAAATTCCAGAGTGAATCTATTTAAGGAGGGCTCTCCCTTCTTGCTCCGATATGCATCGCCTTAAGATCCCGGAAGCGCTCTTCCGAAAAAGCTCCTCCCCGACCACCGCGTAGCTTTTGCTTCGCCGCCACGATGCACTCGGCCTGCCGCGATCTTGAGGAGCTCATCTCGGGAGGTAATCGGGTAAGGCTTTGTCGATCGGGATTAACGACCGGCACTCTTCATATTGGTTTCTCCTCCGGTGGCCCGACTCCCAGGCGGCCAGGCGATCGGCTGTGAAGTTCCTCTACAAAGATTCCGCCGGAACGGGGCCCGGCGGAGCCTAGTCTGGCGAGCTCATCCGCCATCTAGTTGTCCCGACCACGGCGCGTGGGTGAGCTCGAGTCCGTCGAACTTGTTCTCCGCTGCGCACCTCTGGCGATGCGCCACCATGTTGTCATCCGCGCGACCACTCTTTTTGCACTTGATTGATTACAAGTGAGGAGTCCCCACGAACCGTCAATCGCCGAATCTGGGCGATATGGCGTCTGAAGCCCATGTATGGTAACCGTACTTTCGGCGTTGTTGGCGCCGGAAGTGGTGAAGGACATACTTGAGGTTTTCCCCGTCGGAATCGGCTAGCGCCGCCCCGCACCACTCGGCGTGAGAGAGCCGGTGAAATACATCGTCCGATACTCGAGGTCCCTTACGGTGCGGGCTCTTGTGTCTCTATCCACTCGGCAACGAAGTCGGCGGTAACGAGACTTGATGGCGTCCGGGCTTGAAGGAGATTTCAAAAGCTCCGAGCTCGACCGCCCACTTGGCGATCCTACCGATGGACTCCCGATTATGCAGCACTTCCCGATCGGAAAGATGTCACCTTTGAGGCGGGGTGTTCTTGAAAATAGTGCTTGAGCTTCAGAGGTGGCGATCAGCGTCTGAAGTTTACGTACTTGAGGTACCGCCCTTAGACTCGCCAATACTTCACTAGCAAGTAAGCCGGGCGTTGAACCCTCTGAGAGTGCCTGCCTCTTCCCTTTCTACCATAATCGCCGCCTTGACCACATGGGTCGTGGCCTCTATGTAGCGCAGGCGGCTCTCCACGGTGTCGGTGCAACGAGAATCGGAGGAGTGGTCGAGGCGACTTTAGGTCTTGAAGGCTTGTTGCGCTTGGGGGTCCTTGAAAGTTGTCTTGCTTCTTCAAGAGTTTGAAGAGCGGCATTCCCATTGCCCCTTAGCGGAGATGAACCGTGCGAGTGCCACCATACATCCGTGAGCTTTTGGGCGTCTTTACGGCAAGTCGGCGGCTTCATCTTGAGGATGGTGTTGATTTTCTCGAGTTTGCTTCAATGCCAGCATGTGATATGATGAACAGAAGTTTCGGGAGGGAGCGAAGACACTTTTCGGGTTAAGCTTCATCAGGAAGGCTCGCATAAGCTCTCGAATGTCTCGGCTAGGTCGGTGGTGAGGTCTTCTTTCACTCGGGTCTTGACCACGGCGTCGTCTCGTATGCCTCCACATTGCGTCCAGAGTTGGGTGTGAAAGCACGGCGAATAGCGCTTGGTAAGTTGCGCCACGTTTTTCAACCGAATGGCATCGTGACATATGTCTGGCATGCGACGGTGTGATGAAGGATGTCTTGATGCAGTCCTCCTCCTTCAACCGGTTTGGTGATACCCGAGTGCGCATCCGAAACTTCGGGGAGTTTACACGGCGGTGGAGTCTACTACTTGGTCTATCTTGGGGTAAACCGAAGGGTCTTTTAGGCACGCCTTGTTGAGATCTGTGTAATCAACACACATGCGCCAACTTTTATTTTTCTTGCGTACAAGGACGGATTGCCAACCCGTCGGGATGATAAACTTCTTTTATGAATTTAGCCACGAAGCTTGGTGATCTCCTCTCGATGGCATCGCGGCGGTCTTCTGCGCGAACCTCTGAGCCGTTGCTTGCGGGCTTAGCTTTGCTATCCACATTGAGTGAGTGCTCGATCACCTCCCTAGGGACAGGGCATATCGGATGGTTTCGGCGAAGATGTCGGTTTGCTCGAAAAAAGTAGCGAGCACCTCTTCCTATTTGAAATTGAGCCGATCCCAATCGAGGCGGCTTTGTCTTGAGTTGGCCGGTCGAGATCCTGCAACTTGACTCCTCGTCGGGCTTCATGCGGACTTGGTTTGCTTCTTGGTCGGAACATCGTCTTAGCCTCGTGGGAGGCTGCAGCTTGCTTCATCATCTCGGCCTCGGCGAAACCACAATGCCTCGGCGGTCGCGACTCTCCACACTGTCGCCTTGAAGGATTTCTTAGCGTCCCCAGTATGGTGATGATGCCGTTTGGACCCGGCATCTTGAGAGCTAAGTACGCATAGTGAGGGATAGCCATGAACCTGGCTAGCCCCGGCCTTCCCAAGATGGCATGGTATGCCGTCTCGAAATCAGCCACCTCGAAGTTTAGGTACTCCGTCCGGTAGTTCTCCTTGGCTCGAATATTCTGGGGCGTGATTTGCCCAAGCGGCATTGTCGGCGTCCGGGATCACCACCGTGGAGCGGTGGCGAGCCCGCTTTAGCTCGAGGCGTGGAATCTTCATATCATCGAAGGTCTTGGAGAAAGGGCGTTGAGCCCGCTGCCCGTCGACCCGATACCCTCTTAAGCTGCGCCCACGTATGGCGGGGTCGGGGCGAGTACCTTCGAGAAAGAGCCGCGATCGGGATGATCCGAGCGATCGAATGTGATCGGGATCTCGGACCACCTCAAAATGTCGGGGTGTGGCGGCGTTATCGCGTGATCTCCCGGCGGTAACTTCGCTTCCACTTGGACTCGTATGCCATGAACCCCAAATATGTAGTTAAGTTCACGATCGGTCACTGGTAGTCACCTCCATCCTCCTGGCGGGTCTTGCCTCTTCTCGCCTCGCCTTTGCCCTTGTTAAGCTCTGTTGCGGCTCTCTCGGGCAAACCTCTTCAAGGTGTAACGATCCTTGGCGCATGCCTCCCATTTGGGGTGGAAAGGACATATGGCGTCCATTACTTAGTCATAGCCACCACCTCGCGGACCTCGTGGACGAGCGCGCTCAGCCGCCGCGACCAGCTCTCTCGGCCCACGCTTCCTGTCCCTCGACTTGGAGGACTCAGCGTGGTCCTTCTTGTCCTTCCACCTCGGGCGGTCTTCTTGGCGCTCCGCCAGGGCGTCCGAGGCGATGGCGTGCGATCGGCCAGCGAACATCTCACGGCGATAGTCGGCGACCTTCGAGACATTTTCTTGATTAAGTCGGGTCGTGACTCCCTTGAAGGTGGCTATAACGGCACCGGAAACATCGCGCCTGAGTATTCTTCTTACGCATGAAGCAGGGATGAACTCTCACGAGACTCACTCTTCTTGGTGAAGGCGATAGAGGTCCCATGCCGTCGAGTCTCGAAAGTACCACGGAAGTTCGAGATAAAGCGCTCTAAAAGATCACCCCAAGAATCTATGGAACCCATTGGGAGTCTGTGAGCCAAGCTTGTCTTGCGATGGGCGGCGTGGTGGCGAGTAATTAGCCATCACATTCAGTAGCCCATTGCCTTGACGGTGGGGCGTATACTGCGACCATGCCTCGGGGTCTCTTTAGCGTCAAACTTGGCGATGCTCCTAGGATTAAAGCCCTCGGGCCACACCACTCGCGGCCGGCGTGGCGAACCCCATCAATAGGACCACGGCTGCGTCGCCGGCGGCGGACGAGAGGTTCTGTTCGGGGTTCCGTTGTCACTCTCGGCACACTGCAGTGGCTCCGCGGTCGGCGTGATCCTCGCGCCGACCGCGATCGGCGGCCGTCGCAACCAATGCGAAGCGCTTCGTACTCGTCCTCCGCCGGCGCCTCTCGCCTTCCGCCCGATCGTGGCGTCTTGCGGTGAATCAGCGGAAGTCTCGGTTGAGGCTCGTGGCGTCTTCGCCCGACGAGCTCAACCGGCGCCTCTGGGCGGCTTCTTGTTGTCCGGCTATTGCGCGATGCGAGTAGCGCGGATCTGGGAGTGTGTCTTCTCCTGGCGCTTCTTGGTTTCTTGGGACCGCCGCCGCCCGTCACCATGGCTTTTACTTGTGCCACTGTCGAGGTGCGGAAATTTGTCTGGGCGAGAATCGGCCCAAAGGGTGTCGGCGGCGTTTTGGAGGCGACAATGTTCTGCTGCGGTGTGTGAGAGATCAACTGATCTCCCCTCTTCACCTGCAGGAACTCTTCATTGACGTTGCGCCCCCGATGCTGGAGGGACTTGGCGCGCTCTTCTCGCGCCGCGCGACGTTGGCGATCTGCCTCCGCGTGTCCCGCTGCCTCCTATTGGGTGCGGTGTCGGTCGATCGTCTTCAATCGCGAAAACTCCGCGGAAGGCTTCTTGAGCACAAACCGCTGGTGCCACTTGATCCGGCTGAAGCTCTGGCGAGAGGCCAACTTGTCAAGCCGTCGGCGATGAAGTCGAGCTCAAAGTGGAAAATCATTTGGGAAGCGAAAAGATGGTGATTTCGTTGAGAGGTGCCATCGGGCTCAAGAGGGTGATCTTCACGCGCTCCCCTACAGTGCGCCAAGCCGATGGTTACTACAGAGCAATGAAGAAGAGGGAGTGGGGAAGGCGGAAGATCCTAGCACGATGGTTTCCAGGCCACCCAGAGGATTTTTTACCCAGGTTCGGGCTCTCCAATGGAGATAATACCCTAGTCCTGCTCTCTTTGTTGGCGTGAGTGTATTGAAGTTCTTGGTTACAAGGAGGCTCTCTTCTCTCTGTACAGGGTTCTCTCTCTATATACATCAGACGGGGCACCCACAGGCACAGCGAGGAGTTCTTTGGGCGCTTGTCGGTCGGCAATTTGTGAAAGTATTGGAGATGGTAGGGAAGAAGCATCTGTAGTCTTGACAAAGCCAGTGCCATCTGAGCGGCGCCTCTCGGTCTGAGGCTTGTTGCTGCCCACACTCCTGGTGCCCGTGGTTCCCGCTCTTGCTTTCTCTGCGCCCATCCGGCTCCTTCTAGAACTCCCTCCCTTTTGTCCGGTGGGCTTGGTCCATCTTCATGGGCTGGTCAATTTGGCCCGCCAGCTGGACCCCGGGTCACGTGACTTCCACAAGGCCGACTCCGGTAAGCTTCATGATCTTGATTAACTTTTGCTTCTCATGTATGATTTTTGCTCGTATTGACGCTTTCTGTTGATCGGTTGTAGCCCCGAGCTTCGACTGGGTGGATAAGCGGGTCACCGAGATGTTCGGCACCCTGAAGGGCAAGGAGCTCAAGCATGGGCGATAGGTCCTGAGGAACGTGCTCGGGCGGGGCAAAGTGGTAAGCTCCCTTACAATCCATGCTCGAGGGAATGCATCTCGAGCATCTTCTGATATTCTTTCGCTTTTGGCAGGAGAAAGTTGCCCTCGAACTGGCAGTGGCAGATCACAAGCCACTATCATGCGGCTAGGGGGAGATCATCCCTACCGCTAAGACCAAGAAGGCGCAGGGCATGCGTCAAGCTCCATCGCCGCCGCCCCCTACTCGGTTGCTAAAGAGGTGGGCAACCTCAACCAAGAGCCCTCTCCAGCAACACTTGGAGTCCGCCGACAAGAAGGAGGTAAGTGTCAGTGTACTGTACGCTAAGGTACCCTTTCCGCCGCATAAAGGCGGTCCACGTGGCGCCCGGTGAGCAAGTGGGCGAGGCATCTGCTGCCCGGCGCCCGATCCACATGGTGGCTTTGGCGATTGGCGAGCATACCCGTCCCCCGGCAGTCTTGTACGTGGCGCCCGGCGAGCATGTGGCGAGGCGCCTGCTCGCCCGGCGCCCGATCCGCGTGGCGGCTTTGGCGATTGGCGGCGTGCCGGCTTCTTGCCGGCGATTCTTGTACGTGGCGCCGGCGGCAGTGGCGAGATGCCCTGCGCGGCGCCCGATCCGTGGCGCCACAGGCGTCGGCGGCGTGCCGCCGCCAGGCCGAGTGCCGGCCGTGGCGCCCGGCGAGTAGGTGGGCGATCGGTGAGTAGGTGGGCGAGGACGCCCTGCTCACCCCGCCGCCAAGCAAAAAGGTGGGGCGCGGTGGCTTCACCTCGAAGTCTCCTTCCCCTACCGTACCGTGTCAGACGGCAGGCCTGCTGTGTTAGGCTTATCAGCCGCGAGGGTTTCTGCAACAAGCCCATTCCTTTGATGCCTCTCACCTACCCGTCGCGAAGGGGTCCCATCCGAATAATGGTTCGGCGCTCTACGAACTAGGAGGAGCACGAGGATTTTTACCCAGGTTCAGGCCCCCTTGTGAGAAGGGTAATAGCCGTACGTCCTGCTAAATTTCTTGTGGGATGCTTGGAGCTAGTACAGAGTTCT
The DNA here is from genome assembly GCA_036346375.1 of Guadua angustifolia. NCBI lineage: Eukaryota > Viridiplantae > Streptophyta > Magnoliopsida > Poales > Poaceae > Guadua > Guadua angustifolia. The sequence goes on along the minus strand of JAYEVE010000929.1, from coordinate 64,124 downwards.
TAGATTACAAGTTCTACTGCTAGCTCTCCAACATCTCTCTTTCGAATGGAGGTAATGGTTGGTTTTCCCGGCCAACTCCCCGGTCGATTTTCGGTGCTCTTTGCTCGGAAGAGTACCCGCGCATCTGGAGATGGCGGGTTCTCATCGTTAAGAACCGGCGGGGGTGGGCGGCGCCCAAGGCGCCTCCTGGCAATCTCACAGGTCGGAGGATCCTCTCGACCCGCCCCCGCAGGGTGGCGGCCTCGCTCCTTTAGGCCGTGGGGCACCCGTGCGGCGTCGACTTCGCCATGGAGTAGCCACCCCGCTCGAGAATCTGCATCTTTGTCCGTCTCCTCTTGGACCACCCTCGGGTGGAACTTCGCTGGAGAACTCTCCGGCCACCCGTGGCCAAGCATCGCCCGGTCTCGTGGATCTTGACCCGGCTCGAGTAGGGCTCCCCAACCCGGTAGTGCTGGCGATACACCATTAGCCGAGGCGTGTTGGCGCACAGGCGTCTAAGCTGCCCCAACAAAGGTAGCTCTAGCCCGAGGCGGGCGGGGCCAAAAGAAGAAGCCAGCCGGTCCCGATTCCGCAGGGACCGTGGGGACCTCGAGCGCACATGGGCCGAAAGCCACGGCGATCGGTGGCGACAGCCAGCGATGCTTTGCCCGCCGGCCGAGGCCGGCCGTGGGAAGCGAATAGGTTTCACGGTGAGAGTCCCTCCCATGACTCTCACTCTCGGACAAGGAGGAGGTTCCTCCTCCGGTCTCTGAAGAGCGAGCCTGCGCTCCGCGATCGATCTCGGACGGGCCCCGGTGTGCGGGGCTCCCTTTATGGCATCGGGTGCGAGGCCTTCTCTCGACGGCTGCGCCGCGTGGCGTGGCCAATCAGATTTCACCCGGCGTCCATAGAAAAATATGACAGCACCACCAACCCAGAGGAGTTCTTGCAGATACACTCGACGGGGGTGCGAGCGACCGGCGGATCTGAAAAGGTCATGGCCAATTACCTTCCGACAGCCTTGACGGGCTCTGCCCGTTCCTGGCTGTTAAATCTCCCTCGGTCGGTGCACTTTCGTGGGGGAGTTATCTTGACCTCTTTGTCACCAACTTTCAAGGTTCCTTTGCCTGACCCGGCGTGGAGGATGACCTCCATACAGGCGAGAAGAAGAGTCGTTCAGCGACTTCATCAATGATTTTACCGCTGCCGCCTTTACAACCCCCACATTTGGAAGCGGTCGGTCGTCATCGCCTTCCGGAGGCGTCTTGCGACCATAAGATGAAGGAGAAGATGGCCACCGCACCATCAGCACCACCTCCAAGCTCTTCTCCCTCGCACACAAGTGTCTTGCGGCAGCGCTGAGAGCGAGGGGCAGCCCCACGGGTGGCGAGGCAAGGATGATTGGAACCTCGAAGGTTCGGCCATGCAAGCTAAGAAGCAGCAAGCGCGAGTAGAAGAGACCAGCAGGTCTTGGCGCGGCGATGATAAAACCACGCCCGCGAGCGTAACCACCGGGATCAGTGTGACGATCGCCGTGACCGGCATGATAATCGCCGCGACCGGCGTGAAGACCGCCGTGATCGGCGCGATGACCGCTGCGGTCATAGGAATGACCACCGCGAGCAGAAGGAGGGCGAGCGCTACTGCCCGATCCACCGGACCGATACGCATGACCTAGACAACTATCGGGTCGTGAATAGAATGGTGGAGCAGTAGCTCAAGGATCGCCGCCCCGATGATGACCAAGATGAAGACCCCGCCCCGCTGGCTTTCCAGCAAGCGGATCACACTATGGCATACATCCATGGTGGTTCATCCACCATTCCATCCAATGCCGCTTATAAACGGCTGAAAAGGGAAGTGTCTTCTGACGTCCATTTCGAGGGTGGGTCGGATCTTTGAAATGGTTAAAGCGATCGCTCACTTTCGTCGGCCGACCACCACAGGCGCCACTGGGACATCTCGGGTCGTGGTATCGCCCACCATTCGAGCGTCTTGGTGGGGCGCGTCTTTGGTGGACGGAGGAGCTCCATCAACCTCCTGTCCTCTTCGGCATTCTGGCGCTTGATCCTGGCGGGATCTGCGCCCGACTTGCCCTTCTTGAGGTAACCGGTGCAGTCGATGCTTACAGGTCGGTGTGCCTTCCTGTCACCTTCAGAGAGAAAGACAATTACCGCATCGAGATGGTGGACTTCGAAGTCGCCGATTTCGACCTCCCCTATAATGCCCTACTTGGCCAACCGGCGTTGGCCAAGTTCATGGCGGCCACCCACTATGCTTACATGGTGGTGAAGATCTTGGGGCCGCCCCATTGTGATCCGGTGGATAAAGCCGAGGCCTCTGTTTGTCGGAATGCTGTTGGACCTGGCGGTGCCACTTGTGTCGGTGCGCCAGCGCCACTTCTCGGGAGCCACTCGGGCCCGGACCAGCGCCTCACTGGCTCTGCCAGTGAGGTTAAGGTGGTCACCAGTGGGGCAAACCCGAAGACCGTCAACATTGGCGCCAACCTCGGTAGCCAAATAGGAAGATTCGCTTCGTCACCTTCCTCTAGTCAAATTCCGGCGTGTTCGCTGGCAACCGTCCGAGCATGGTTGGGGTCCCTAGGGAGGTGATCGAGCACCGACTAACAATGCTCACGATCTTGGCCGATCCGTGAAGGTCGAAGGTAGGTAGCGGGCGGCAAGGCGCCATTCGGGAGGAGGTAGAAAAGGCTTGTTGAGTCTTGAGGATAGTCGAAGTCTCATCTGAGGAAGTGGCCATGTGTGTTGATTTCACCGACCTCAACAAGGCACGCCAAAGGATCCTTACCCCTGCCATGAGTCGACCTCATTGTTGACTCCACTCCGCGGCCGGGTCTGGCTAACGTGCTTTACGGATCGTACTCGGGTACCATCGATCAGCATAAACGAAGATGAAGAAGGCGCTTTTGTAACCCCAACGGTGTATATTGTTATGTTAGAATGGCTTTTGGTTTAAAGAATCTTTGGTTCTACTTACCAGCGTGCCACGCACATTACTTTCCGTCTTGAGATAGGCGAAATCTTGAGGTTTACGTTGATGATTTGGTCGTAAAGGTTAAAAGGAGTGAAGAATTGATTCAAGACTTGTAGGAAACCTTTGCTAACCTTCGGAAGAACTGCTTGAAGCTCAATCCAGAGAAGTGCGTGTTCGGCGTGCCCTCCGGCAAGTTGTTGGGTTTTTTGGTATCCAGCCGAGGCATCGAGGCCAATCCTGACAAGATAGCGGCCATCGAGCACATGTAGCCGCCATTGCGACTCAAGCAAGTTCAGTGCCTGGCTGGCCGCCTGGCCTCCCTGGGGCGGTTCATTGCTCGTTTGGGAGAAAGGAGCTTGCCCCTGTTTAAGTTGTTGAAGAAGACTTACCATTTTGAATGGACAGAGGAGGCGCAGAAGGCATTTGAAGACTTGAAGCGGTACCTCTCCTCTCCCAGTCTTGGTCTCCCAGGCCTAGGGGCGGCTGCTCTGTATATCCTTGCCCTCCACGAGGTGGTGGGGCGCGATATTAGTTGCGGAGAGGAAGGCATCCGAAGCCGATCTACTACATCGACAGGTCTTTGCAAGCGAAACTTCGATATCCTCAAGCCTAGAAGATGCTATATGTGGTCTTGGTGGCATCCAGGAAGCTGCGGCATTATTTCCAAGGGCAAGAAATCACTGTAGTCATGGCCTATCCTCTGCGGGAAATACTCCACAACCGTGAAGCAGAAGGCCGCATTGCCAATTGGTCGGTGGAGCTGGGGGAATTCAACATCAAATTCGTACCCTTTTCGCCATCAAGAGTCAAAAGCTGGCGGAGTTCATCGCCGAGTGGACTCCGCCACTCTGAGGCGAAGAAGCACCGTGCCTTCCCCCTGGACCTTATTCTTTGATGGTTCCTTGAGTTTGGAAAGCGCGAAATGGGGTTGTCCTAGTCTCTCCGACCGGTGACATCCTTCAATATGTGGTGCGCCCTCGACTTCAAGGCCACAAACAACATTCTTTGAGTATGAAGGCTGTTTGGCGGTTTTGCGCTTCGCTTGTTGCTGGCATCCGGCGTCTCAAGTCAAGGGAGACTCCCTGCTGGTCATCAATCAAGCGCGGAAGGAGTTCTAGTGTTCCAACCCCACCATGGCGGAGATCCGAAGAATGGAACGTCGTTTTGAAGGATTGGGGTATGTTCATATCCCTCGGCGCGACAACCACCTTGCGGACGGGCTTTCTCAGTTCACGTCCTCGAGGGCTCCTGTCCCGGTCGGGGTCTTCGAAGAAAGACTATCGCGACCGTCCATCGTAACCCACGATCCGTGGGGATGATGGTGTATTGTCGCGACCCCGGTTTAAGCGGGGGCGGCGTCAAAGCTATTCGCGACCTCCGGCTCGGCGGGAAGATGGCGGTCTTCTTAAGCGGCGCCGGAAACTTGGCCCGGCGGAGTACCGAGGGGAGCACCGAGTGTTCGCCATGCTTGGCCAGGATGATCGATGGATGGATCCTATCCTAGCCTTCCTGCGCGACCAAGTGGTCCCCGACGATGATGCCACAGCTGAGAAGATTGCACGCAAGGCCAAGTGCTATACTCACGGTGGGTGGGGACCTATATCGCGAGTAAAGCGAGTTCTCTTGAAGTGCATCACTTTCGGGAAGAGGGAGCGACGCTCTGTGATATCCATGGGCGTGTGCGGGAGCCATATGTCGGCCAGGACTCTAGTCGACAAGGCGTTTTGCCAAGATTTTGTTGGCCTACGCCCTCTAGGATGCTTGCGAGCTGGTGAGGGCGTGCGGCTTGTCGAGTTCTTCGCCGAGCAAACCCAAACCGGCCCAAGCTACGCAAACCATCCCGCTCTCTTGGCGTTCGCGATGCAGGGGCTGGATATCTGGGTCGTTCGCCCGACCCGAGGGGGCTTCACCCACCTCTTAAATGCGCCATCGACAAATTCACGAAGTGGGTTGAAGCCGGCGATGGCGCCATCACGGTTTCTTGCCGTTGTCAAGTTCATCGCGCGGATCTTTGCGGATTTGGAGTATGTCGCATCATCGCGATAATGGAACCCGGTTTACGGTAGCGGCTTTCACGGAGTTCTATGAAGAAATAGGCACCAAGGTATGTTTCTCTTGGTGGCCCATCCATGAGCAATGGTCAGCGAGGCCAAGCCTATGGTATTAAAGGGCCTCAAGGCGAGGGCATTTGATCGACTTCTGGCGAAGCGCGATGGGCGGAAGAACTCCGGCAGTGTTGTGGTAAACCGCACCACACCCGGTCGAGCGTGGCGAACACCCTTCTTCTTGGTGTCTGGCGCGAAGGCATTCTCCCCTCCGTTGTCGCTCGGCTCTCCATAGCGTCTCGGCGTTTAACGAAGAAGGCCAAGAAGACCTCCAGCGAGAAGAAGTTAACCTCCTGGAGGAGGTGCATGATCGGGCCGCCCTTCGTGCCGCCCGCTACTAGCAGAGCCTCAAGCGGTACCATGCCGCTTGGTCTCCGAAGAACATGGCGATGGGCGACTGGTCTTCTGTGAGATTGAGACGCATCTTGGGTTGCATAAACTATCTCCCCGATGGGAGGGCCCCTTCAAGGTGGTCTCGGTATCTCGACCCGGGGCGGTCCGGTTGGCCACCGAGGACGGAGAAGAACTAGCGAATTCCTACAACATTGAGCTGTTGCAGAAGTTCTATCCTTAAAGGAATTGTAAGTACCCAGCTGCTCGCTCCAGTCAGCCTTGAGGTAAGTTTCTCCCCCGACTGATCGGCGGCTGCTGGCGATTAGTAAAGCTGTTGTCTATAAGGCTTTTGCTTTACCATGATTGTCCCTCTTTTATGCTCTGAATGGCAACTTTTCGCGTGAATGTCGCTAGCCCCGTACGTTTGCTAACCCCTTGGTGATCCATGGCGACACTCGGCATCTGTGTGTGCCCAGCACGGGCGACTGGGGGGCGAGTTGGGTGCGGTGCTCAAACGCAGCTCGCACGCCTCGGGTTAGCTCTCTGAAGCACCGCTGGTCATCACCGCGAGCACCGTCGGCCTGGTACCACTCCCAAAAACCCGCTGCTTTGATGCACAACGCCGTAGTTCGATTTCCTGGAGGATCACAGGGACTTAGAAACCAAACAGGGCGGGCCAGGACATACCATGCTACGACTTAGAATGTTTTGGGCCTGCCTTGTGTATGCCCTTCCGAGCGTTTACTTATCCTTCTGGTAGCTATCTATACGCGCAGGATAAGCATAAAAGTGCTGGCCTATTTTTGCGAAAAGCCACAGCACCTTCTTTGGTCGCTCGGTGCCAGGACGGCTTCGCCAGGTAACAGGAAATGCTCGCTGGCGCCAGAGGCTGGTCGCCGGATGTTGAGGGTGCTTTGAGCGCAGAAGGTTTCTCACCTAAGCGCTGAAATTGCTTCCAAGCGTGTGGGGCTGCTCGTTGGCGCCAGAAGGTTGGTCGCTCGAATGCTTGGGGGCTGCTCGCCCGGTAGCGTGGAAGGCTTTTCGCTGGCGCCTAGAAGGCTGGTCGCCCGGATACTTGGGGACTGCTCGCCCAGGTGCTTGAAGGTTGCTCACCTAAGCGCTTGGGGAACTGCTCGCCCAGGCGCGTGGGGGCTGCTCGCCTGGCGCCCAGAAGGTTGGTCGCTCAGATGCTTGGGGGCTGCTCGCCCAGGCGCTTGAAGGTTGCCCACCTAAGCACTTGGGGAACTACTCGCCCAGGCGCTTGAAGGCTGCTCGCCCAGCGCTCCGAGCTGGTCGCCCGGCGGCACATAGAGCAAGATAAGTGCTTCGTGCCGCATCTCTTGGCCATTTCCTTGTGAACATATTCTAAGATGGGTCAAGCTACGCACGATTGTCGTAAGCATTAGAAACCAACGACCCTTCATGATAAGAGGAAATGTGCTAAGTGCTAACGTCCGGCAAGACCAAGTCACCGGAGTGCTAGTTAGGCACAATGCTCCAACACGGCTCGTACGCCTCGGGTTGGCTCCCTGAAGCACCGCTGGTCGTCACCGTCGAGTATTGCTGGCCTAAGAACACTTCCAGAAACTTGTTGCCTTGCCACGCTACGCTGTGGCGCACTTCCAGGCGATCATCAGGGTCTAAGTTTCGAAAGGGTTTGAACCAGCGACAGTCTCGTGCAGAAACCTGATGCTAAGACTATGCTACGTCTTGCACTTCTTGTTAGACTTAAGGTCGTTTTCGCCAACATTCTATGTGGCTCGCATAATCTACACTTACGACCACAATGACGCATAGAATTCTTTGGCGGGACTCGGAGGCGCCCTAACTTAGGTATTTTCAAGGCGTTCTGACTAAGTTGAATATTGGCCGTCTCACAATGCAATCCAGTGAATTCAGTCACACAAAAATAAGTAAACATATGGATAACATTAAGCTATGAACATCTGTTTCACCCAAAAGTTTACCCAAGTGTTTTTGGACGCAGGTTAATCAACAGAAGCAAACAAAACAAAAAAAGAAAGAGCTGCCCGGCCCCTCACTCCTCCTCGCCGAAGTCGAGCTCGTCGTCGTCGCCGCCTTCCACGGCCAGCGGGGTGGAGACGTCCATGGCCGGCTGCTCCACCTGCAGCATCCCAGCCACGTGCTCAGCGGCTGCGCGCACCCGTGCCTCTGCCTGAGCCGCCTGCGCCGCGTCTCCTTCAATGCTGGCTGTCACCACCGCCATGGGATCGAAGGCGGCGTCGCGGCTGGCGTAGCAAGCCAGCGTGTAGGTCGCGGTCATGCTTCGGCAAGAGTGTGGTAGTGCGACGTCAACCCAAATGGTGGCGGTTTCAGGTGGTGCTTCAGGCACATGTGGCCAGTGGCCGGCTCTCTTTGGGGCGTGCAGCAGCGATGGTCGCTTTGCGCGTAGCAACAGTTTTGTGCACGCATGGTGTGGAGCGCCGGGTTTGCATGTGGTTCAACCATTAGGAGCACACAATAGTGAGCACAAATGGACTAAGCCATAAACATTAATCCCATGTAAAATAAATCAATCGAGTACCCTAATTAGCAAGAAAACCATCTAGGATCTAGAGAACAAAAATTAATCTAATAGCATGAGGATTGAAAAAGAGGGAATCCGGTGACGTAACATTAGGCCTTGGAGAGCTGTAGATCAATCTGAATACCAATCTAGAATATTGAGAATACCAGAAGAACAATCGCATTATACATGAATACAAGATATAAAGGATTTTAACTATTTTATCTTTATTTATTGTAGATTGATTTTTATGTACAATAGGGTGCTATATTTATACCAAAATCACTTAGAGATAGTTTCAGAATTTGCCTACTAAAACTAAGAGTCTGGTTGTATTTTAATGACCAATTTTCTAGTTATACCTCAACAAAAATCACAAGTAGCAAGTATTGGACCAGTCTGTTTGGCCACTTAAAAAATAGCCTGTTTGGCCACACCCTTGGTGATGACATGGTAAAATAACACTACCATATCATTAGTAACATGTGGGCTTGATTTGTCTTGGTGGCGTGTGTAGGTGACACCCCATAACGACCTCAATATAGTATGTGTCTGATGTGAGCCTGACTTGTTAGGAACTCAAGCGTTACAAGGTCGCTATTTTTGAAAAATTTCTTTTAAAGGTGGAATTTTTTGAAATACAACCTAAAATGACCTAGGGATGGTACCCTCAAGGTGGTTACTTGCAAGCATCAGAAAGTGTAGGTGCCGTAGTGTGCCTAACTCCTCAGGTATGGTTCCAGAAACTTGATTGTTTCCAAGATCCATTCGTGCTAGTGAAGTAAGGTTAGCTATGCAAGGCGACAACTCTCTAGTCGATTTAGGGAGTTCAAGTCGGTGAAGCGACACGAAGTGGAAGAGTCGTACCACGGTGACCCCTCTCCATTGCGCAGCAGTCGAAGCGAGTCGTTGCGCCATGGCGTAGGATGCCGAGGGGTTGTTGGAGATGCTGGACTTGAAGGAGAGGAGAGCACGCGGTTGATCTCGGTTGTTGATGGATTGTGCGGTGAATTTTAGAAAATGACACCCAATTCGTGTGCCTTCGGCTCACATGTATGATCGTGGGTCTATCTGAGTCTATGACGATGGGCGAGGTGTCAAATACCGAAAAAACAAATTTTAAAGGTGGCAAGTTCTGAAATCTCTCATTGTGCAGTGGCGTTGGACGACACGAGCATGAGAAGTTGAGCCATGAGAACGAGGATACGGTGTGAAGAAAGAGAGGGGGTTGGAAGGCAGAGAATTGCAGGTTCCATGTTCGTATGCTAATTTAGTGGATCTTGTTTTCATTCCTTCTCTAAATGAAGTGTCTCCTACCAAAAAGAAAAAAAAAGACTCCACTTTGTCACTTGATTTGATTTTGACTTGCTTGTATCACAGTACATCTTTAGGACTTTGACGCACAGCAAGTCGATGAAATTACAGGACAATGTGACAGACGTGGAAAGAAAAACGTGTGCAGAGAACGGTCCACCGAGGGGATGATATTGTTGACTAATGAATTGATTGTTCTAGATCAATCTCAATGTCAATCAAGAATGTTGATAATGCCTTAAGAACAATTATACAATAGATAAACAGAACATACAGAAGATTTCAACTTTTTTCTCTTTGTTGATTATAGATTAATTTTCTTATACAATGAGGTACTATATTTATGTACAAAACCACTCAGAGGTAGTTTCGGAATTCGCTCACTAAAACTAAGTGTCCGATTGTATCTCAACAAACAAGAATTCCGTTATATCTTAACACTCCCCTTGGATGAATATCGTGTAATGGATATGCCTCAGCAAAAACTTAGTGGAAAAAAATGGAGAAAAGGGTACATTACATCCGCATATTGTGCTATGCTTATTGCATCATTAAAAACCTTTATATGAGAAAACTTCAGGAAAACTCACTAAGAGAAAATGAATACAACTTGTAATCTTCTGGATTGAGGTAGTATCTTAGGATTATTCTATAGGTTATGGTTCACATATTTACTCCCCCTAAACTCTACATATCTCTAAGTCATCTCATTCCAATGTCAGGAATATATCTTTAAAAACTGAATGTTGACGAAAAACTTAAAGAATAAATTAGCTAAATTTTCACATGACTTAGTTTGTAGGGTATTTACCTCACCATTCTTTTGGAGTTCATGAGGATAGAAAAGTTTATGAGCAATATGTTTCGTAATTTTGCTCTTTACAAAACCAATTTGCATTTGTGCAACGCAAGCAACATTGTTTTCATAGATAATTTTGGAGGTATCGACGGTGTTAATGCCACATGACTTCAAGATATAACTTATCACATGTCTTATCCAAACACATTCATGTGAGGCTTCATACGAATCTATTATCTCTAAATGGTTTGTACAAGTAGTAACCAAGGTCTGCTTAAAAGACTACCAAGAAATAGTTGTACCACAGTAGAGGAATACAAATCCTGTCTAAGATTCAACAATCAGACAGATAGCCAGTATCTGTATATCCTGCCATGGTTAAGTCTTGGTCCTTCTGGTAAAATAAGCCAAGATCTTATGTACTTTGAAGGTATCTAAGTACAGTATTGACACCAGCCATGCCTTTTAGTTGGAATTGTACTATGTCTAGCAATTAAATTTAATACGAATGCAATATCAGATTTGGTGCAATTCACAAGATACATAAGTGCTCCTATAGCTCTTAAGTATGAAACTTCAAGTCCTAAGACTTTGATGAGGTCATCTCAACACATGCTGTGTAACATCCTGACAAATAAAATAAAGTAAGAAATTAAAATTCAGAATTAAATTATAATTATTGCTGCCTTTTCTGCATTTTTTGAATTTTTTGGATTTTTCTTGATTTTTGCTTCATTGGAAAAGTGGAATCAAGAAAAGAAGAATAACAAAAAATGAAATCAAAAGTAAATAAAATTCAAAAATCATGGATAATCTTGAGAATAACCTGGAACCCCAATTTTAAATGATAAAATGTCTTATCCAACATTTATGCATAAAATCTAAAGTCATTTATTGCACCAAGACTAAGAACGATAGCATTGTCGAAATTAAATAAAAATAATCATGACTTATATCCAGATGAAGATTTTATATTATATTTTAAATCCATTAATGAACGTATAGTAAAATTGAATAAATTAATAAATTGTTTAAGAATATTTAAAAATTCAAAAATGGAGAGAAATAAAAACTAGTACTTTGAATGTCGAATTTGTTTAAATTTCTGGAGCTGTAGTTTGAGCTAAAAATTTTACATAAGAATTCTTAGCTCAAATAAATTTGAAAAACAAAGTGCCAAAAAGTTTTGAAAATATTTAGATTGTCTAATAAATCAAAACTTGAAAGCTAAAAACTGTGCAGAGCAAATTGTCAGAATTTTAATAAAATCTGTGAACAGTATTTTAATCCGAAATTTCTACAGTAGCAAGATAACTTCCAAAGAATTGCACAGAAAAATTGTAATAAATGTTTAAGTGATGCAAAGCCAACTCATTAAAGCGCTATCCTCTTCAACTTACTGTTCCTTCTGAATTTTGCTTTGCTCCCCCCATCTCTTTCTCTGTCACGTGGGTCCCGAACTCGGGTTAGGCCCACTGGCCAGTCTCCCCTACCGGTCATCTTCTTCGTCCAGCCGAAGAAGCCCCCGAGCCAATTTCCTCTGTCGCCATGTTCCTCGCTTCATCATCTGCCTCGAGCGCCATCCAACCAATCCGAGCTCACCACCGGTCCTCCATGCGGCTTCCTCTGCCGTGTTTCCCGCAGCCTGGCCATCATTCTTCTTTGTCGCAATCGGGGAAGCTACCAGCCGGGTTGCCCAGCCAAGACCGTGCTCAACCGGCCAGGAATTACCTCTTCCCCGCAGCCATAAAAGGCGCCAAACAGTTTCTTAATTGAGACCACGAATCACTCTCGTTCTATTCCCTTTAGCCCTCTTCCAGCCAAGCGCCCAAGATTTCCCCCACATCCGCCATGACCGAAACTCCTTGAAGCTCAGAGCCGAAACCAATTCACATGAAATAAGAGTTCATTTCCAAATTCCTTCTGGTTTCATCATCTACAGCTCCTAAGGATCAATAACCCTGAAAAATGTTTGAGCTTCTCCATGCGAAATCACCTCGCCACCGTTCGTCTCCTTCTCCAACTCCGGTAACCCGGTGGCAAGGCTCCTTGGTCATCCTTCGCTCAAGAGAGATACCAAAATGAAGTCACCGTAGCATGTAGAAGCTAAATCCGGAACCCATTAGAGCTTTCCCCACCTTGATTCTTCTTCTCCACCGAGCTGCCATTACCGCCGCCGCCCAAGCTCGTCGCCGCACCTCTCCGGTTACTCTTCCACTGAATCGGTAGCACCACTGGCTTCGCCTCGTCGAGCTCTTGCCTCCCGTGCCCTCGCTTCCACAGAGCATCGCCGGAGCATCGTCGCCGGCGAGCGCCGAGCCAAGCCTCTGCTTTGGGTCACTGTCGCACGGACCCCGCTAGTCAGTGACATGAGGATCTCCAGTACATTTGGTAAAATACGCTTCCCCTGTTATGAAAACACATTTCTAATTTTCCATTTAATTTCCAAACCAAATTAAATACAATCTTGAATATCTTTTGAAATATTAATCCAATTTCAATGAAACAAATTTATATATTCATCTAAAATCAACAAGAATCTAAATATTCAAAAATATTTAATTTTTGAACTACATATTAATTATTTAAATTAAACTTTGATTATAATCTGTTATGGTCTCTAATACAAGATATACACAGTAGGGCATAAAATAATAAAATAAATTGTTAAGTGATGAATAGAACAAGATGAATTAAAATCCAAAAAACATTTAATTTTTGAACCATGGAACAATTATTAAAATTTGAAATAAGATAAACACCCTATTGTGGACATTATTGCATATATGGAAAATATAATTCCTAAAATCATTAAATAAATTTTTATATGCCTATGAAACCATAATAAACTCAAATATGCAAAAATATTTAAATTATGAACTCATTTTAAATTATTTGTTTTATAATTACTAGTAAAACTTGATATGGCCATTAATAAAAATAAAAGCATAAAAGCTCATAAAATGATGAAATAAATTGTATTAATTTCCTAAAAATAGTAAGGACTCATGTATGTAAAAATATTTAAGATAAGACTTAATTTGCATTCTTTTATCGAAAGGAAATATAAATTACAACGATAAATAAATAGATAATCTATTGCAATCAAAGTCAAAATAATGTAAAAATAGTTTTAAAACATTTCTAGGATTGTACTCTGCTAATACCAAAAAAATGAATAAAGAATCATGTATGTTGTATTCACAAACTTTAAATGAATATTGGCCGATTTAACGTTAATAACGTGATCATTTGTACTCTTTCAACAATAGATTAAATAACTTGTTTAAATGTGAATCTTATGAAGAATAGCTCAGAAATAATCCTTAGGATATGATCTATAGTAATTTAGAAAAATATTCCTATTTTAACTTGGTTTGAATCTGAATCCTGATAAAGCAAAACCGTTAAGTAATAAGGATACAAGAAACAAACTATGAATAGTAGAATCAATGAACCTTGAAAATAATGATTAATTCTATTAATCTAAACAATTTTTACATCTTGAATTCGTAAAATAAAAATAATAAATTCATAAAGAGCAATCCCTATTCTCTGTAAAGATTCTTTATTTGCTTTTCTATCTATTTTCTTTTTGCCCTTGTTAGAGATAGTAATTTGCTTTATTTTCGTTGGGCCGATGTGTAGAACTCGACGTTACTAACTCCGTCGTCGACAACGCCAGCTGCAACTACGACATCATCGTAAATGACAAATAAGCAAGGCAAGCACCCCTTTGATCATGTTGATCCCAGAGTTTATTTTTCTTTTATTTTATCAAATGATTTCATGCATGTGATTATTTTTCTTAAATTTTGCTATTTTGTGGTTTTGGCAGTTATTCCTGTTGAATCATGTAACCTCCTTGATAAGAATGAATATGTGAACCTTGATAACCATAGAAAAGGGATTGGACAATATAAAATGTCAATTTGGATATAAGTGATTTAATAATAATGCTTAGCCATGCTTTAGAATCAACAGTGAATCGATGATGATGATGATGATGATCAGATCAAAAGTTGTTTCTTGAGAAATGGAAAATGTGTTTGGGTATGATACTGTTGGATAATGGTTATTTTGATTAAAAAGCCAAAATAAAACTATGGTTTTGATGCGGGCGATTATTGGCAATAGCCGGATGTACAAAAGGAATTGTACATAGTGTAGGGGGAGATTATTGCCCGTGTCGAATTAAGGACCGAGTGTCGTGTTGTATGATCCAAGAAATCCGTGCAACCACAAGTGCTGGGGTGGGGCAGACTTAACTTATTAAGTTGCTTAGATCTGGCTTTGCACATTGGTAGGCCGAAGTAGTACGGGCAACCCGTTTTAGGTTGTTCGAAGGGGTGCCCACACCGAGGTGTTGGGAACAACATTTGCCGATATAACGTTGTACGCCTTGCTGTGGGAAGAAACATTTATTACAGAGGTACTGCTCATTTTTTCTATTTTAAAAAAGACAGGGTATGTCTGCCTTACATGATTCTTCTGCCATAGCAAGGATTCCCGTCACCGTCGCTGGTGCAAAGTTACATCTAGGTAATGTAATGGTTCTGTATGATCTCTCTGCGGCACACCAAAGGAAGTGTGTCAATTGCGCTGCACAAAGAGATGATCATTACTTGTGGGTAAAGCTATACACCTCTGCAGAGAATAAATCTAATCGATTAGTTGTACTCACGGTTATGGGTGTCTTGGTGAACTGATGCGAGTTAGACTTTCATATTTTCTAAAAGTGGGTTTTGGGTTGAAACTTGTTTTGCAACTGTTCCTTTATATCAATGGGTTGATATTGTTGGATTTCATGGATTGAATTATTGGATGAATGATTATATCATTATGTCAATGGGTTGATAATTGTTGGATCACATGAATGGATTATGGATTTGATTATTGGACTACTGGATCTTTGGATTATTCAATGCTTGGGAGAAGCTGTGAGTATCATTTATGCTTTTCTTATTTCTTATCAGCAATCTTGCTTTTACAACTTCCGTTTGAAAATTTCAAATTGATTTACAAATTAAATTCTACTTTATGCAAACTTAACCTAGAAACCTCCTTTGACATGGCTTGCATTTATTGCATTTGCAAATACCACCTTAAGTCTTATGAATGCGAAAGTACTCAACCTTGCTTATTTACTATTTTTAGGTTATCGCGAAGTTTTGAAGAATATCTTTATCGCAGGTTGCGGGAACTTTATGGTCATGTTCTATCTGGGAATTTGTACCTTGTCAGTTGCCTAAGGGTCAATGGACACACTACAAGATTTTGTTTCTTCTGTGCTATATTAAATACTCTGAGATGTAAAATACATTGTAATAATAATAGCTTCCGCATTAATAAATTGATGTATGGTTGTGCTTCCAATTGTTGTAAGTGTGTGTACTAGCTACTGATCTAAGGACTAGTACGGTATGCACATTAGATTTCCGTTTTGGTATTTTTCGCATAGAATGCCAAAATGGGGGTCGTTACATGCTGCACCTTCACAAATAAACCAAGGACATGATCACGTTAACCATAGGCTGATTACATGCAGCTGTGCAAAGAAGCTACAACAAGATGTGACTTCACTCCTCGCTGAATTTGATACTAACGAATGATGAGAATTTTATGCTACCTAAAAGTTCTACTTTTATATTGCTTAGGTGTGCAAATGAGGAGATAGAAGATGCTCAAGCCACCGCTACATAATAAGTGTTTACTGTCGGGTCCACATCGGCATCACTGCTAGATGTGGACCCAACACTACTTAAGTGGCAATGATAGTCAAGTACTATCACTGTCGGATGTAAACCGGCAATGATAATCACTATCATTGCTGGTTCATACTGTACAACCGGCAGTGATAATAATTATCACTCCCGGTTATCGATCATAACCAGTAATGATAAGTAACTATCACTGCCACATTTTTATAAATATCTGGCAGTGATAATAATTATCATTGCCGGTTATCTCTGATAACCGACAGTGATAAGTAACTATCAGTGCCACATTTTCATCAATATCCGGTAGTGATAAGTAGTATCACTGCCACTTTTACCTTGCCAACCGGCAGTGATAACTCTTTGTCCTATTTTCATATCCAAAACTGGCAGTGATGGGTTTTTTTAAACCTTTTTATATATATAATTGTTTCAGTACATGTATTATGTAACGTTATAGCATATATATTGTACAGTAGATGTATTTTATACGGTATACATTGTGCACAATAGTAATGAAACATCGCTAAAGGGTAATTTAAATACATTGAAGCATCATAATATTTAATTATTACATTGTTCATTCACTTTTGAAGCATCATAATATTTAAGTATTACATTGTTCATTCACAATCGTTGACATCTCACTTAAGCTACGAATGCTCGTGAAACTCGCCCTTCGGGTTGATAAACGATGAAACCGGCTAGCAGCTCTCGAAGGGCTTCAATTTCGTTGTCGAGCAGGCTGCTGGTGCCTAGCTTCACGCGCTGTCATGGGAGGAATTGAAGCATTAATTAGTGTCATCGTCTTTATAAAGGAAAGTATGGGTCAACATGTAATGATCTGTAAGACCCCAGCACCCTCAAGTGCTCAGAATGTTACACCCACAACCGAAAACACAGCAGAAGACCCTAGCGAGCAGCAGGGAGACTACTTAACAAACTAGGAGGTTAACAAATACTAAAAATTCCGGCAGCACCTCCCCTAAAACTCGGACATCCACTCAGCAGACAGAAGATAATAACAAATCAATAACAATAATACGCACAACTAAAAGGTCATGGTATCCTCTAACCATCATGACCCAGCTGAGCACAAGCATGAACACTAATGACCACAAAATAGCAACTAAAGCTGACTACAACACAAAGCTTACAAAACCACAACCTTACACACAATACCACAAATGTCTCCCAATAATTAACCATGTGTAGCAAATTTTCAAATTTCTATCTGTTGTGACAAGGTAGTGAGTGATGGCGATGCTAGATCCCACCCCAGCCGGGAATTTCTCCAAGTACCTAAAACCACACAAACAGCGAGAATGAGTCCAAGCCTTAGCCAAGTACATCGAGGAGCAATAACAACAAAACAACACAACACAACAGCTAATGTATTTAAATCAATAACATGCTCATAACTCTTAAACCAGATTAACAAATACATAATCAAAGAAATCACCGTTAGTTACCTCATCCACTACGTTGCTCATTTATTTCACATACCTCATTAGATAATATTGGAGGAGCCCATGACTCAACCTACTCGTAACCTGCAACTTTCCCTCAACACAAGGATCACCTATTACCATTCATCATTAGTAGTATCATACAATGCGCGAGACTTAGTCGTAATCCACACACTTTGTCACAACCAACACGTTGACCATCACTTCTGTGCAATGCTATGCAATGCACTTATGTGAATGCTCATATGCACCTTTCAAGCCTATCTGGTATGGTGAGTGCACACCCGTCGGTGTGCACCCTCTCACTCCCTTCCATCCCGTGGAGGGACCTACTCTTACTTTCTCGCTCCCATACATTTGAGTGTAAGGGACTATGAGGTAGGATTTACTCTATGGCGCTCCAGATTAGTCATAACTTTCTCACCGACATCACCAGATTAGTTATGACTTTCTCATCGACCTGGCCCATGAAATTTCTTGGATATGAATGGGAATGATGCATTGATTCTCAGTCTATACTTTACACATCCATTTATCCATTCATCAATACCTTTCATCTCATAAGCATTTCATAATCATTATATAAGCAAGTATAATCAGTCAGTCAACAGTAAGAAAAAGAAACAGGATACTAAATTTCATCATTTGATACCACTAAATTTTCCTACAGTCCTACATGCACTCACATAGCCACAACCACAAATGAGAGCATCACTAATCCTCATGTCCATATGTGCACATTCATACTATCCTAAGCAAAAAAAAATTCATAATTAAGACCGTGGCAACATTTCTCATTAAGTTAATAGCACAAAGAAATTTCTCAGATATTATCTTTAAAAAATGACTTAATCATTTAAACCCCACATCCAAACACTCAAACCATTCTGCCCAACAACAATGTACTTACCTTAACCCGCGGGGAGTGGAGTGGCGCGCGAAGAAGAGGCCACTCCTCCTGAAATCAGAAATCAAACATAGATACAAATTACCGACCAATCAATCAATCAATCACAACATTGGTTAAAACATTGACAATCCCTCCTAGCATTAGCTCTACTTTTCAACTACGGCAACTCCGGACAGCAGTTGCAAAAACAATCCTAACTTTTGATCCTCGTACCCAATTTGAGTGAACTCAGATTCTAAATTGATTATAAGAGAATAATCCACCATCCTACTACAACCATTCATTCAGTAATTGCACTGAAAATTATTATAAGGAGAAACGAATACAATATAAACTTTTATCCTAACCAAATTAAGGTTGAGAGGTTGATCGGCCTGAGAAAATAAACTAGTTATGACGATCAGAAATTCACTTTTACTAGCATAGAAGGGTTTGACATTACTGGACCAATCAGTACTCACTTCCAAATCACATTTCCATGCAAGGCAGAAAAAAGGGTAACTACATATAGCATTTCAAGCATAAGGATGACACCTCAAATTCAAAATAAAACACAAACACTCTATAGAAAAACTTATGGTAGTTAAGGAAACAACAAGTTGTAGCGACACGATCTTAGCACTATGATCTTAAACACAAGTACATGATCAGTAAATAAATAGCTCACATTCTAATTAGCATAAGAATATCCTGTAGACAATATAAGTCGAGTGCAACATGGAACCCTTATGTACCTAAATCACCATGGGTAGCTTTACTCAACATTGAACAAGGACAATACATCAACTTAAGCATAATGCAGCGATCAAGGAGATAATAAGGTGCATTAAAAACATGATCTCATATGCAATATCTCGACCTCTACATCAACATTAGCATGTATTCACTGCAAAATAAGTGACTTCTACACCACTCATTCAAAAAGAAATCCTGCAAGAACAAGTCTACCCTCTGTCTTAAGCATGAATACATGAGGCCTCAATTGACCATACCATTCTCTGTTACTAGATGTCAGCACGACATCATTGTAGGATCAAGGATACCGACTAGAGGGGGGGTGAATAGGAGGTTTTTAAATTTTCAATCACTAAAATCAAATTTAATGATTTCTAAGCACGAAAGACAATTTTAGCAATTCTAATACCTAGCAATTTTAATGATCACCAAATAATATCTCTACTCGAATATATCAATAGCTAAACTAGTATAGCACCAAGATGATCAATTTGCTAGAATTAATATAAGAGAGAAAACACCGCAAACCACAAATGATGAACACGTGGATTTTTATCCCGTGGTCTCGAAGACTTGCCGGTCTCCCCTACTCCACGTTGAGGTGGCTTGAACTTCTTCAAGCCGACTCCACTCGTTTGAGCCTTCCTCGATCACTTGTGCTAGCTCTTCCCCGCTCCGGGTAGGCGAGCTCCTTGCCTTCACAACCGTCCGGGCCTTCACACAAGCTTCTTTGTGAAGATCACCGGAACTTCACGCCTCCAAGCTGTTTAGGAGGCGGCAACCTCCAAGAGTAATAAACTTGACGAAGGCTTGAGACTTTTGAGTGCTTTAATATGGCTCAACTAATGCAAATGCACTCAATTTTCCTCTCCAAAACTCAAGAATCAAGAATTGAACGCACTAGAGTGTGGAGAGAGTTGCTAGAGCTCTAAATGTATTCAATGAAGTCACCAACCACCTCCTAGCACAGGTGAGGGGGTATTTATAACCCCTCCCCACTTAAACTAGCCGTTATTGCCTTTTTAACCCAGAAAATTCGATATAGCCGGTACTACCGCCCTCTAGGGGCCAGTAGTACCGCCCCATGGGCCCAACGGCTCTCTGACGCATTTAATGCCCTGACACGTAGCCGTTACTATGCATTTTCTATATGGCCGGTACTACCGCTATATGGGTGCGGTAGTACCGCACCTTGCCAGCCACAAAAGAATGCTTCTGTTAAAAAGCTATCGCAGGCTTATGTGTGGTAGTACCGCATTTGCGGTACTACCGCCCATCCAATCCGGTAGTGCCGGCCTACGAAGAAACAAGACATTCCTCTCTGTTATATAGCTACCGCCGTTATACGGCCGGTAGTACCGCATTTGCGGTACTACCGCTCTACCACTTGCGGTAGTGCCGGACTCAACAAGAAATTTCAGAAATAGAGCACCTCTCGAATACATGAATGAACAATTATACTATTGAGCCATAATTGATGCACTTTTAAAGTTCAAGACCTTTATCAAGTCCCTCTTAATAGTACGGCGACTATTCTAACAATCAGATCTTTTCTTCTAACTCCGAGATCGGTAAAATAACTAGAAAAATATCTCTAAAATTTTATACCTTTATTTCTTTTGCTTCTTTGACGTGTACTCCTTCCTTTTTGTACTTGTGACAATCCGGTGTCCTTCAAAGAATAGGTTTTCCTATTTTCAACTTACTCATGAAAACAACGTTAGTCTTTTAGCCTTGATTGTCATTAATTACCAAAACCTTAAACACATGGGGGCCTAGATGCTTTCCATCATTCATCTTACAGCTAAATATACAAACATTTAACTATGATCCCAATAGTTTAGTACACAGAGTATACAAGATTAGATTTACTGAAACAAATAAACAACTCCTTGGCCAGTAGCACGCAATCACTTATACAATAAAGACTAGCACAGGAGCATGCAATAGAAACGTCAAATTCCATAAGCTTAAGAGGTATAAACTTTTAAATAACTGGAACAAGCATCCACAATACTAAAGTTTATGCATCAGGAAACTGTTCATACATCTCTAACATGTGGATATAGGAAAATCACATGCAACACACAGTAGGACCATATAATAACATCAATTCAGAAATAATCAAAACGAACGTTATGCCGTAGATGTATAATAATCATTGGATGTTTCAGTATGTTCAATAGAAATTTCTTCATTACATACAGTTGGCGCAAATGTATTCTTTTACACATTAGTATGCATAAGACCAACACTAGAGTTCAGTCCCTTGCACATCAAAGATCCGAAACCAAGCACAAATCTTCCAAGCCTAACAACCAAAATGCATACTGAACCTTAATTCCTAGTTCTGTGATGTCACCATTTACTACTGGACTAATATCAGTCAAACTACCATATCGAATCGGCCCAAACAAGTGCCTCTACACATGCGTACACCTCACAGCCATTTCATCGAACACATGGTAAGCAAGTTATACCTTCACAAACCCAAGGAGGAGGAAGGAGGGAGCACCTCGGCTTGGGGGAGAGAAATGTCGGCTGGGAGGACCCAAGGCAACGCTGACTTGGGGGGGGACTCGCTGCTAGTCGGAGGGCTGCGTCGCATGACAAGGGGGCACCGAAGCACCAAGGGCATTGTTAGGGGAGGACGACCAGGGTGTGGCTTGCTGCTCGGGTGGAGGAAGCCGGGAAGCCGACCTTTGCTGTGGGGAGAAGCAAGGGGGAGGGTGCACCGAGGGGGGAGGAGCAGGGGCGGGGCTCAGGGAAGGGCAAGAGAGGGGCGGCGGCGCCGTTGGCTTGGGGAGGAGCGGCGCCGCTCGGGGAGGGAGTAGGCGCAGGGTCGAGCGGCTTAGGGGAGGAGCTAGGGCTCTGGCCGGGACAGGGAGGGCGACGTTGGGAGCAGGGAGGGCCGACCGACCGGAATGGGGAGGCGCCGGTTCAGGGCCGGGAGCCAGCCGAGGGGATGGGGAGGGAGTGAAGAGAGAGAGATTAGATGGGTGGGGGAAAAAATTTTAAATAAGGGAGAAAAGGACTTCACTCCACCTACTCAATGACCCCCACAAAACGCAAGCAGGGCAACCAAACGCCCGGACCAAGAAGCCCTAAAACCAGGATAACCACTCAGGATATTACATGATCGTAATACCAGCTCGTCGTTGTAGTCCGTACTGTCAGTGATGAATGCGTGCATATGTGTCATTGCATAGTATCCACAAAAATTGTTCCTTTGGGGTTGTCTCAGGCACGGAAAATCGGTTTTTATTTTGAACTTCTTCGTGAATGGACGACACCGCTGGCTCTTCTTGCGGTATTTTGCGTACACCCTGTTCATGGTTTCAAGTAGTCATTAAAATTAATTAGGTGTAATGGGATGGAAGATTACCGACGCAATAATGCAACGACCGAGTTTATCTGTTTAGCAAGTCTATTAATTCTTTGTAATTGCTTGTCGGTTTCCTCATTGAGTCCAAGACAGTGACATTGCTTTCGTCTAACATGAAGACGAGGACGATCCAGTGAAAGTTGTAGAAGCCAATTAGTCATCACATAGTGTTGCACATCAAATATATGAGACTAGTAGGTAGGGAAACACGTACTGAAAGTTGTAGGGTAAAAGTACTTAGGTCTTATCTTGTAACCTTAGCAGTGCCTTGAGTACGTACTACTCAATATCATTTATCGTTCTTGGATCTAGATAAGTTTGCAGCTGACAAGGCCCGGGTCAAGGAATCCTATCTTTTCATTTAAGTCCGCTCTAAGTGTCATTGCTTTCATTCTACATAAAAAAAGAAGTCAGACCCTCAGTTTAAGGGTACATGAATGTACAGCATGAATTATACAAGAGACTTACAGAGTCCACATTCTTAATACAGACACGTCCATGGTGTCTCGTTGGTACAACTGATATAGTTCCATGTGTTCTACCTAGAAAATGTCGTCCATGTTGTGAAAATCCACATCTTTGTATTTGACGGGGAAAGCATCGTTCTTTGTCTCTTGGACATACTGCCGGTACCATTGATGTAGACGCCGTAACTATATTGTCAGTCTGAGCTCCTCATTTGGATCCACCAAAGCTTCCCCGTTAGCGAATGGCCACTTTATAGGGGCCTCCTACCCTTTAGCACCAATTTGGCCTCCAGTAACAGCAGTTTTACCACTATCTCCTTTAGATTTCTTCCTAGAGATGCGCTCGTAGTCTGATCATTGGCTAAGTTGAGGAGATTCAATTGCTCGTCCTGTCTGTTTAACTGTCACTAAGCCCACGAAGAAATCCCATTTGGCAGCTTTGATTTCAACCTTAGCAGGTGGTGGTGTCTTCTTGAAGTGCGGTATTACACTAGCGTCTACTTCCCTTCTTGTTTCTTCTTCGGTCAGGTCATATGCTCGTTTTTTGCTAAGAGTTTTGGTTGGCTTCATAGATAAGGAACTTTTCCCCCCTGACCATGTAGAATGTTGAGATTGCGGTGCTCTTTGATTACTGTCTTGTGGTGCTAGAGCAGGAGAAGGACCTTTCTTGGGTGATGCCAAAGGAAGAGGACTTTTCCTGGGTAGAGTGTCTGCCTCGTCATCGATATTAAGATCATCGTCGTTGTCATCATCTGAGGCAAACTTTATATAGCGCTTGCGCCATGCGATGAATGTGCCTAGGCTTTGTCCAAGATTATTTTTCCCCTCCTCGCTTGGGATCTCAACCTCTACTTTGCGGTATCTATCAACCACGCTGTCAACTAAAACTCTGGTGTATCCCTAAGGAATTGGGCGGTTATGCAACATCTGCCCCTCGATGCATGGCCAAGCCACCCCTTCAGCGACCTTGATGGTAATGTTACGCTCACGAGCGAGTGCGATCTATGCGTGTCGGCTCTACGATTTTGTCCATAGGAAAACTACATGCCGAGTCCTTTTCAGGAGTGCCCACAGATGCTTGGCTGCTTTTACGAGCCCGGCGGGACTCTGGAGCTGGTGGCCGACGTCATATGACTGACGTTCGTTAAGGATGTTTGCTAGCATTTCTTGCATCTTTTGTATCTTTTCTTCAAATTTAATTTCCCTTCTGTGCATCCGGTCTTCTATTTCTCATACACGTTCATCCAAATGTTCTTGTCTAGATTTCTTTGGTCGCTTATAAATTTCAGCATCCTTTGGGAACACTGCTTTCCAGGGCACCAAGCAGAACCCTCTAGTGCGACTAGGGTGCTCTTTATTACCCAAGGCGCGTGTTAGCTTGTCATTCTCCCTTCTTGGCTGGAAGGAGCCCTAAAGTAGCTTGGAAGTGGGCATATGAGATCTTCGAGATTTCCTCGTCTTTCTCACTTCTGAAGCTTAAGCTACCATCATCTGATAGACTAGCTCCCCTCGCAAGCAGCCAGTACTTTGATCTTGGGGCTATCTCGGACGTCGCAGTAATAATACCACTACGAGTTAGCTGTTCTTCCCGTTCATCCCACTTGGGTACTTTCCTCACGTAGCCTTCGGTGCCTAGCACATGGAGGTAAATGTTCTTGTCCAAATTAGCCTTGTTCTGTTGGATGATAGCCTGGGCTTCATCAGATTTCTTATATTGCATGAATTCATCCCAAAATTTCTCTAACCTCGGGTATCTATTAAAATCTGGCGTTTGATCATTCTTGACATACTCCTTATTCAGCTTTGTCTTCTAGTTCTTCTATGTGGATCCCATAACGGTTAGTGCACGTTTCCTAGCATGCTCCAACTTATCTTCGGGAAACTGGAACTTGGCTATTAACTTTGTCCACAATGTTTTCTTATGTCATCGGGAACATACGACAGGCAATCGTGCTGACGTGTCCATGATTTGTAGATGATGGGCACATTATCTCTAGCCAGGACCCCGCATGCTGTCCGATATGGCTCAAGCAATAATGTGGGTATAACTGGTTCCCCGACTACGTTAAGCTCCACGATCACTTTTTGTTCACCTGTGTGCATCTTGCTAGGACCTTGCCCACGACGCTGCCTTCGTTCACCTGATGTCTAAACCTGCATTTTGACCGTTTCATTAGTCAATTGGCCCTACTAGAGAATTACCCTGTCTACATGAAGAATTTCATCAGAAAGCACATCCTATTCAAGAATGGTATCAAAGAATTACCTCGTGTACATTTGTTGCCTCAGGTTGTTCTAGGTTGAGGAACCTTGTCGGGCTTTGCTCCGGGCTTTGGTTCACGGGCTCAGCGCCATCCGGCACTTTTCCCTGATTGGAGGCCATGTGCAACAAGTTTGTCTGAAATTTTAAATTAACAAAGTTGTGAGATGAACCTTCGCACAACTTGAATGACCATTTTGTCGTGCGTTAGAGTTGCTAATATCAACGTTTTGCATTTATAAGGTGTAATATCAACATTTTGCATTTATAAGGTATAATCACCATTTTGTCATGCGTTGGAGTTGCTAATATCAACATTTTGCATTTATAAGGTGTAATATCAACGTTTTGCATTTATAAGGTATAATCACCATTTTGTCGTGCATTAGAGTTGATAATATCAACGTTTTTGCATTTATAAGGTGTAATATCAACGTTTTGCATATATAAGGCATAATCACCATTTTGTCATGCGTTACAGTTGCTAATATTAATGTATGTGGTGTGTCGTACTTGGCCTAAATGGGCACTACCCCCAGCGATGGAACAAATTCACAAGATGCCGATACATTTGACATGATACATAGAAATTTCGAAATTCACCAAGAATTAGAATAATTCATATGATACATATACATTTGACATGATACATACAAATTTCAAAATTCAAATACATTATATTTCACATATACATGATACATAGAAATTGCTTCAAAATTCACATATACATAGAAATTTCGAAATTCACCAAGAATTAGAATAATTCACATGATACATATAAATTTGACATGATACATACAAATGTCAAAATTCAAATACATTACATTTCACATATACATGATACATAGAAATTGCTTCAAAATTCACATATACATAGAAATTTCGAAATTCACCAAGATTTAGAATAATTCACATGATACATATACATTTGACATGATACATACAAATTTCAAAATTCAAATACATTACATTTCACATATACATGATACATAGAATTTGCTTCAAAATTCACATATACATAGAAACTGCCACTGTCCACATGTGATGCAAACTATGATATCTTAGTTCCAAAGTCCCAATTCTTCAACAATGGTCAAAATGCACATAAGTGGTCATTTCTCTTAACATAAAGAACTCACGAATTTGTGTAGGCCTACCACCCCTACCCACCCCCAACACATGCAATATATTGGAAGACTTCAACATTATCAAGTAATCTAAGGTAGGCCTACTCAACTTCGAAGGCTTGAACTAACAAGATAAGGTGCGATCTACCCCAACCTATATTACTAATATGATGAATCACGGCCACCAAAAGAAAATGCAACAAATCAAATTACCGGAGAAATGTCATCTTTCAGCTAAAGAACATGTGTTTTTTAGGTGAGGCACCATTGTCATACCAAGCATTTGGAAGGGTAATCTGCTGTTGCACTTTTGGCATATTACATAATAATAGCAACACATATCCAGTGATAAAATACACAGATAACAGAGCTCTATGGATAGATAGAACAAAATGGAACAAGAACATCTACACTAACCCTAAACCAAATATTGATCAACATAAACCATAACACTAGACAACACAACATTATCTAGTATCTACGATATAAATATTATAATAACTTTTCACATTAAAAGAGAGCAGGTATATGATAGAAATATTATAACAACTACGTGACTGATATCTACCATATATTTATATTGTGAGGATGATGCTTCTTAAGAATAAAAACTTATATTGTGGGGTTCAAAAAGTAGTAACTAAGGCCACTGTCACATGTGTGCATCGACAATTCCATATTTTTTCTAGGTTACTACAGCAACTTCACGGAACTAGTTCACTCATTTTAATTTGATCGACGCTAGGATGGAGGCACCATGGCAATCGCGGTGGTAGGAAAGCTAATGGCAATGCACTGGTCACCACTAGGGAAGCTAACCATGACAACATCCCAAAATCAAAAATTACAAGCACTAGTATTTGTTGTCAGGCATGTTATCAAACATGTTATCTCGGCAATGTCGGTGCACACAAAACACAAGACATGGAGCGACCGCACGCACTCACCGATGGGGAAGCAGCTGGTCAGGGGGGCACTAGTGGGGGCTCACCGCCTATCGAGGGCCACCGGTGGGGGCGACACTGGTGCAGGGAGGGTCGACGCGGGGAGGACCGGCGCTAGGAGGGTCGGGGCGGGAGGCTTCAAAATGGGCAAAAATGGCTAAGTGCGGGGAAGAGGCCATATTCATATAGAAATGAGCATTACTGCTGGTTCAACAAAACAACTGGCACTGATGGGAACAAAACAATTCAGCAGAGGCATCATAATGTACTTCTGCTTCATACAAAGCCAAGGAGGAATGTTGTAGATACATAAAGTCACCGGCCAAGTGCTATGACGACTACTCATGTTGTCGAAAGGATTCATCCCATCCGTACTGAGTCCGAACCTTATATTCCTCATATCATATACAAAGTGTTTCTTGTATTTTCTATCGATATTCCTCCATTGCGCGGAGTCAGCAGGTTGTCTAAGTATTCCATCCTTCTTACACTCTTCGGTGTGCCATCGAAATAATTGAGCATGCCTTTTGTTCGCAAACAGACGCTTCAGATGCAGGATTATAGGGAAATACCACACCACCTTGGTCGGTGGTCTTTTCTTCTTACGCTGCGCCTCGATGTCATCATCGCAGCGCTTATACCAAGATGCCTTGCAAACGGGACACGCATCCAAATTTGCAAACTCATTGTGATACAATATGCAATCGTTTGGACATGCGTGTATTTTCTGCACTTCCAGTCCCAACGGGCAAACAACCTGCTTGGCCTGGTATGTGGTTGTTGGTAACATGTTACCCTCTGGAAGGACATCTCTAAAGAAACCTAATAGCTTTGTGAAACTCCTATCGGACCAACCATTGCTTGCCTTCAACTGCAGCAGCGCAAGCACAACATGTAGTTTTTTGAGCTCCTCCTTGCAGCCTGGGTACAAGGATGTTGTAGAATCCTCTACCATTTGCTGAAACTTCTGAAAATCCCTTTCACTCGTGAGGTCCTCCTCCCCATCATGCAACAACTGTTCTAGATCATCTTCATGGTTATCGATGAATGTGTCTACATGGATGTCGACGAGTGTATTTTCGACCGCAGTCGAGTCGTTGTCTTCATCATCATCAATCAGATGCCTTTCACATACAATCTCATCTTCACCATGCTCGGTCCAACAGGTATAGGCAGGCTTGAAACCCCTTCGAAGCAAGTGTGCACGGATCGCCTCAAGGTTAGAAAATTGCTTCTCATTCTTGCAATCGACGCACGGGCAACAAATATAGTCCATCAGCTTATTTGACTTGTATGCCGTAGCCACGCTCAGAAAACTAGTCACAACGTTAAAGTACTCTCTAACATGATGGTCCGCTTCATACATCCATCTTCGGTCCATCTACAAATATTTATAACAAATAAAATCTCAGTAAATCAATAAGTGCTCACAAATTGTTTTATTCATTTAATTTGTTATGTCTTTGCTAATTAATCTAGAAATTTTCATTACCTATAAATCTATATCCAAATCTCATTGTAAAATCAATTAAATAATTGCTATTAGTTATATATAATGGTGCATTCAAAGAAATTTACATTACTTATAGAAGTATTAAATTAACATACACGAAATAAAGAAACAATTTTAAGTAATTAGATTAAACAATAGTTAATTATGAAGTGCTACCACATTTAAATTCAATCAACATATTAAATGCAATCACTAATTTAGTCCTCTAAATACTTAAATTCAACCTACATCATAATCTCACCAATCACTATACATATAAAAGTTGGTAATTTCAAATCTAACCTCTAGATTAGAGCTCTAATTGTGTTGAGCATTCAATTAATAATTCTCACAACCTACAACAATATAGAACGTAATATCCAACTAAATAAACTACCAAAGAAATATACATCAAGATAGGAACCTTAGATCACGAGTTAGAAACGAATTCCACCAAATTTGAGAGCAAAAAATCACCCCCTATCCAACCCAACCGAGCAAGAACAGCGCTCCTCTCTGTTTTGGACAGGTTGGGGAAGGAAGCCAGGATATATATAGTGCCACATTATCACTACCGGTTTTTTCTATAACCTGACAGTAATATATCACTGCCACTTTGTCGGTGTTTCTGTTGACGCCAAAAACGTGAAGAGGGTTTCTGGATGCAACACACCGGACAAACACTGGGTTCAAGTGTGCGCGAGCGTGCCAATCGATTTGACCCTACAATCGATAAGGAAATAGCCGTAAAATTCAATCAAGCCGATCTTCGGGGCGAATCGGCTAAGAATCACGAATCAGCCAGAAAGCCGATTAGAAGGGTAAATAGACTAGTCGATTAAGACTAAGTCCGAGGGTAAAAGGTAGATCGATTACGAAAAGGCGATGCGCAATGAGACGTAACAAATCAAACTGAAAAAAGCCAATGACGATCAAACAATCGGCGATCGCAACTTTATTTGATCGATGTCGACTTACGGAGGAAAGGTTACAATGCTAAAAAGGCTAAGAACTATAGAAAGTAAAAACGGAAGATGTGTTGATTGTTGTGGATGCCCTCTTCAAGCGATACTGGTTAGCTTTATATACTCGCTTAGCCGATCCGAGTCGATCCAACACGACAAGGTAATCCGAATAAACCGTAGTTTCTGTTTGGACTCGGTTTCCAAACTTTATCTCGCGTTCAGCGGGATGTGCGTATGCTATCCAAACTTTTCATAGATGCCTTCGTGCCTTATCCAAACTCATGCTTCTCTGCGATTCTTACGAATATTCCAAAAAGCTGGTGCAAACATATGCCCCCATTTTGGAAGATAACTAGTTATCTTTCAAAAATATGTATCGGCTTTTCATCAATCGGCTTCTCAGCCCATTGTCTTGTTTGATTTTAGAGAACCGTGTCAATAACTGCTGTGCCATCAAATCTCAGTGCGGTTTAATGGCACGCGTCGCCTCGAATTCATTTCCAGCCATTTTTACTTCTTACCGTGCTATATATATGCGGGCCCCTCTCTGTCATTTTCACGCCTTCCAGCTTTCGTAACCTCTACAATCGGCTTTTACTCTTCAGTCGGCTTCTCTACCCCAGGTCTTCACTGCATCAGCAATTAACCCTTCTTTTCTTCAATCGGCTGAATGGATCCTTCCCAATATTGATCCCAATTCCCGAAAGTGAAGATCAATACTATCTAGGCCCGATAGGAAATTCTCTACTTTGATTCAGTTATTACTAAGGAGATTCCTAGACTTCCTTTATCGGCCAAAGAATATAACATAACGGAATGGGGAAAAAGCTTTAGAGCTTGGCCAACAGCGCTTAAAGGCTGGAGAAGTTGGTTTATCAGAGTATCGGCCCAAAAGAAGTCTGAATGGGAAAACATGGGTATAGCCGAGTGTCTTCCACTGAGTCTCGCAAATCCTGAAGCCAATGAGCCCTTGGTGGCCACGGCCTGCTATTTCTGGTCGGATACTCTTAATGCTTTCCTTTTCCGGACTGGTCCTATCGGCCCAACACTTTTAGATGTAGCACAATTGTGTTGTCTTAGGCCTGATGGTGACCAATTGTCGGCTTTCAGTGGCAAGCCACAGTATAAATTGATCCGATCCAAGGGCGAAGGATGGACAAAGTACATTCAGCATAATAACAAAGTGAATGGACTGGTATCAGACGAGGAACATGCAGCTTTTCTGAACTTGTGGCTGGATCGGTTTCTTTTTTGTGGCGCATCTCTAGGTCCAACACAAGTTTATCAGGCGTTGGCAGAGCAACTGGTGAACGGTCGTCGGCTTGCACTAGGCAAAATGCTTTTGGGGGCCGTCTACCAAATGATGCACGTCATCAGAAGTCGGCTTTTTTCTGGGTTTGGTCAATATGTCGTGGGTAACATCGGAGGCCCGTTATGGTTTATTCAACTATGGCTCTACAATCTTTTTAGCCGATCATTAATTCCAGAGTTGTCAGAAGGTTCAGCTTTTCCTCGTGAAGACTACCCTGAAGGCACCACTCCCCAATACAGAGCTAGCCGATCACACGGAGAAAGGCTTGTGATGTGTACCAGCGGTGACGTCAAGATTACTCCAGCCGACTTCAAGAAATACGTGTCATTTTTTCTGTATTTGGATAACACAACCTTTGGCCAACAAGATTTCTTTTCTTATAGCAACAATGCCGATTTTCAGTGGCCTTCATTCCTCCATTTAGATGTTGATAGCTCCTTGATGCCAGCATCGACTTTAGAGTTATATCGGCTTTTATTTCTCCTTGTGTCTTTCATGTAAAGCTTGAACTCCCGTAACGAGGACTTTCCGACCTTCGTATGAATTCTATCATCCCTCTGTATATGCCCGCCAATTGGGCTTTGGCGAGGTAATACCTAGTCTCCCTCTCTTGGATCGTCTTCAACCAAGATCCAAAGTCAATAATGCTATTCAAGCCGAATTACTCCTAACACTATCCGATGAACTTCAAATCAACTCCCTGCCACACTTTTCTTTAAACTCCCGCCGAGCCAGCAATTTCTCAACTTGGTGGGCCCCTATATCGGAAGCCCTCTATCTGGATCGTGCTCCGTCGGCCATTATAGAAAATTTTTTACCAGACTTTCATGAGCCGACGGTAGTTTCCTCTAGCGACAGCAGTTCGAGTGAAGATAGTTCGGACTCCTCCAGCTCATCGGGTTATACTAACTCATCGGTAGCTGTAGAGGTATCGGCTTATTTCATAAAATTCTATACTTGTAGATTTGTTGCCATTTGTCTCTTAATTACAAGGTTTTGGCAGGACGCTGCTGCAGGGAGCAAGACTGTCATTAACCCATCGGCTGGTGGGTCAAAAGGAAACGCCCAATCATCCACATCTCCGATGGGCTCCGGCACTCTCGGAGTAAATAGTCCTTCTTTATCGAGCTCGAAAAAAAGAAAGCCAAGTAAGTTTTCACTTATAGCCAATAAATATTTCTGTTCATACTTTTGCTCATCACGTGGTTTGATTTTGAAAAAGCCCAAGTCTACCAAGGTCGGCCAAAAAACAGTAGAGCGCCAAGGAACAAAGCTGAAAGTTCTCCTCACCCATCGGCTTTAAGTGTAGTAAGAACCAAACTTATTCTCATGCCTATCGAAAATTGTCAATCTTAGGTTTCTGACTTTGTAATACTTCCTTTTCAGTGATAGCGTCTATTCAAGCGGCCGGTATGTTGGTCGATCTTCAGGTTGCGTCTGCTGGTCTCCCTACGGCTTCTAAACCTCCAACCCCACCATCTCCTGCCCGGTCAATTCTTCCATCGCTCAATGTTGTCCCGGATGACCTGTCCGACCTTCTCGGGTTCACCCTGGATGAACTAGTCGACCCGGAGGTGATGGCGACCGATAGCTACCCCGAGGACATCCGAAACATCCTGGACGTCTCCATAAAGGCATCAGCTTCTGTTGTCAAGTCAGCGCCCAATATGCAGGAAAAGCTAAATCGGCTATTTATGGAGATAACTTCACCGGAGGCAACTATATTATTGGCAATCGACCTATCCGCGATGCTATGGTGGCCGTTGAGGCCGATCTCCGCCGCTTATGGCGCCCTTCTAAATGTATGCCATTTAGACGAGAAAAAGCGAAGTCGATGCGGCCAATTCGTAATAGCTCGGCGCCGCACAAGAAGCCGATCAACACCTTCGAACAAGTTGATTCTGAAGCAAAAGCCGAGAAGAAGAAGTATGATGACACCACAGCATCCTTTGTGGCGCCAAGTCTTACGCTCAAAAACTAGAACAAACCAAGAAGCGGCTCGAGGAGGAGTTGGCTGAAGTAAATAAACAGCTAGCTGACTCCCTTGCCATCACGAGCGCAACGGCTTCTACTTTGAAGGAGCAGAAAACGAATGTTGGCCGAGCCGTCGCCAAGGTAAAAGATCAATCGGCCAAAATTGTCGCAGTCCCCGGAGATGCTAAAGCCGACGAGGACCTGGTGTATGGTATCACGGAGACATTGGGCAAAGCTGCCGCGGCATTATCGGGTCTTGGTGCTAGACTCCCCGGATCCGGATTGTAAATCAGTTGGTGTCGTACTGAAACGGCGCTTTTGTTTGCTACTTTTGTAACACACCTTAATCGGTTGTTTAACCGGTTATTTTATCTTTATCGGCTGTTTAACCGATTTATTTCCAGATTCTTCGCATTGCGTTTTAATTATGCACCGATCCAAACGCTAGGGTAATACCGCTTTAGATATTTTCCGTTGATTGCCTTTGGTAATACTAGCCCCTCAAGTGTTTCGAGTATATATGCGTTTCCACCGACAAGCCGATTTACTTTATATGGTCCCTCCCATGTAGGCGACCATTTACCGAATCGATTATCCTTAGAACCGATCGGCAATATAGTTTTCCAAACCAAATCAGCTTCACTAAAAGTCTTTTGTACAACTTTTTTATTATATGCTCTTGCAACTCTTTCTTTATTCTTTTTAAGCCGATTCAAAGTAACCAGCCTTAATTCTGCTAAGTCATCCAAGTTGCATAGCATCAATTCCTTGTATTCATTGGTCGATAGATTATTCTGCCTCGCTACTCGCATCGACTCAATGTTTATTTCTCTGAACATCGGCCTCTTGGCCATATACCAACCGATACGATGATAATTTAGTCGATCCGGTGAAACGCTAGCCGATAGGCCCACAGAGACTCGGCGATGGTAGTATGCCAAGTTCGAGGCTTTTCATCAATTCTCCTCTTGATCAATTTGATCAAGGTTTTATTGATGACTCGGCTTGCCCATTAGCTTTGGCGTAGTATGGTGAAGAATTAAGCAACTTAATGCCCAAACTTTCTGCGAAATTTTGAAATCTCGGACATGAACACGGTTCCTTGATCGGTTGTAATGGTCGAGGGATACCGAATCGATGGATGATGTGTTCATTGAGAAAGCCGATGGCTTCCATGCTGGTAACTTTCTTGAGTGGGACGACTTCTACCCATTTTGAAAAATAGTCCGTGGTGGCAAGGATGAACTTATGGCCTTTGCTTGACGCTGGGAATATTTGGCCGATTACGTCAATCCCCCATCCTCTGAATGGCCATGGTTTAATAATTGGATGTAAAGCCGATGCTAGTGCAAGTTGCACATTCCCAAACTTCTGACAACTTTGGCACCCTTTATAATACTTGAAGCAATCTTCTAACATCGTCGGCCAAAAATATCCTGTTCGCCTTAGTATCCACTTCATCTTGTAGGCCGATTGATGTGCGCCGCAAATTCCTTCATGAACCTCCCCCATGGCTACCTTTGCTTCATCATCACTTAAGCATCGCAGAAGTAATCCTTCCAACGTCCGATAGTATAGTTCCCCTCCAACATGACATACTTGAGTGCTTGTTGGCGCGTCTTTTCGTGCGGTGGGCACGGATGGGTTCATCAAGTAAGTTTTATCTCAGTCCTCCAATCGGTGTTATTAGCACATAGTACTGCCTTGTCGATTAGGTCAAAGGTTTCGTATCGGCCGTACTCTTTGTAGCCTGAAGCTGCTTGAGCCAAGGTGTTGGCTTTATGGTTCATCTCCCTGGGTACATGGCCGATACAGAATGATGCGAAAGTATTGATAATATCAAGACAATGTTCCAGATATTTTGTTAGCACCTCGTCGTTGCATCTAAATTCTCCCTTAATTTGTCGCACCACTAGCAATGAATCACCGTATGCTTCCACATTACTTGCCCCAATGCTTTCGACCAACTGTAGTCCTTTTAGCAGTGCTTCGTACTCGGCCTGGTTGTTAGAGCATCGGCTTTCAAGCCGATATGCGAATTCGATGTTATGCCCGTTTGGAGAAATCAACACTATGCCTACTCCACTCCCCTCCTGACAAACCGACCCATCAAAGTACAATCGCCATGGGGCTATATCAACCATTCCTGCCGTAGTATCATACCCTGTCATGAAATCGGCTACAGCTTGCCCTTTAATAGCTTTGGCCGATTCAAACTGTAGTTCGAACTCGGTTAAAGCATAAGCCCACTTTCCAAGTCGTCCTCTCAAAATTGGAGCAGACAACATGTATTTAATGACGTCAGTTCTACATACTATTATGCAGGTTGATGCTAATATATAGTGCCTCAATTTCGTGCAAGCAAAGTACAATGATAAGCATAATTTTTCTACTGGAGGGTACCTGGTTTCAGCATCCAATAGTCGTCGGCTCACATAACATATTATCCGTTCTTTACCATCAATCTCCTGTGCCAACACAGCACCAATGGTTTCGCTCTCAGCCGACACATATAACTTGAATGGGATTCCTTTCTGAGGTGCAGCCAAGACCGGTGGTGATGTTAAATACTGTTTTATATCGTCAAAGGCTTTCTGCTGATCGGCTCCCCATGCAAACTCCTGATGATCTTTTAACTTCAGCAAGGGTGTAAAAGCCTGGATCCTACCAGACAGATTTGATATAAACCATCTTAGATAATTAATTTTGCCGATCAGCTTTTGCAACTCATTTTTGCATGTCGGCGGTTTCGTATTTGCTATGGCCTTGACCCTGGTCTGGCTAACTTCAATGCCTCTTTGATGTACCATGAAACCAAGGAATTGGCCGGCCGACACGCCAAATGCACACTTTAAAGGGTTCATCTTCAGCCCATGAGCTCTTGTGTTCTGAAACACTTTTTCCAAATCGGCTAAGTGCTGCCAATCTTCTTTAGACTTGATAACCACGTCATCGATGTAAATCTCGACGATATGGCCGATTAGGTCGTGAAAGATCAAATTCATGGCGCTACCGTAAGTGGCACTGCATTTTTTAAGCCGAATGTCATTACCGGCCATTAAATGCAACCCTATCGCACTGGGGCACCTAAAGGCCGTTTGGGAACATCGGCTACGCCATGAATATTTGGTTATATTCGTCATTCCGTCAAGGAAACCCGATAATTTTGTTACGAGGCAGCATCGATAAGCATATCGGCTATAGGCATCGGATATTCATCTTTTGGTGTGGCTTTATTTAAGTCTCTGGAAATCTCACGCACACCAAGCTTACCGTTCTTTTTCATAACGGGGACAATATTGGATACCCATTCGGCGTATCGGCAAGGCCTTATAAATTTGGCCTCCAGCAATCTTTCAATTTCTTCTTTTATTACATTATACAATTTGGGATTAAAACGCCGCGGCGGTTGCTTAAACGGCCGATACCCTGGTTTGATTGGCAGCCGATGTTCTACCAACTGTCGGCTTAGTCCAGGCATCTCGTAGTACTCCCAGGCGAAACAGTCCCTGTATTCTCTAAGTATTTTGACTAACTTATTTTTGTATTCTGGGCCTAAATTTGCGCTTACAGAAGTTGGCCTTTTTCGATCGCCTTCTCCTATGTCGACTTCTTCAAGCATATCGGCAGAAGTAAAGCCTTGGCCTAATTTTTCGCTTTGGAAATCTTCAATGGCTTCACACGAATTTATCATTTGCCGATAGCCCCTCGCCTTGTCCTGCAGGGCTTGAATCATTTTTGACCCCATCTCCTCAGGACCTCATTCGCCCGTCGAAGGTGCACGGCTTGACAACGATCGGCGTAAAGCTCGCCTTCCGATCTGAGATGAAATCACAATCGTCTAGTGCCTTACCTGATATGCATTCTGCTTCTTCGTGTGGCCAATTTGCGTCAGAGTGGCCATGGCAATATGAGCCGATGTATCGGCTGAGACGATTCGACTTCATCTCCGTTCCATTGTGGCAAGGTTGGTGCATCGTTGAGGATGCAGCAATTAGCATGTATCGATCCGCCTAAGCAAAGACGTCAGTAACTTCCTTTGGCTTCAATTACGAAAAACGCGGTCGGCAAAGTTTTTCGGCCGACGGTCAATTCAGTAACCAATACTCCCCTTGCTTCCGTGGGATCACCGGTGAAATCATTTAGCACCATGTTTGTCTTGATCAGGTCCTCATCGGTTTTGCCCAATTTTTTACAAGTGGAGAGTGGCATCAAATTCACAGTAGCCCCTCCATCTACAAGCATCCTGGATATCGGCTTTCCATTGATATAGCCTTTCAAATACAACGGCTTTAGATGCCGATGGGGATCTTGTGGCTTCTCAAACACCGCATCCTGTGCACCCAGGCATAGTTGAGCAAATGTATCTCTAACCGATTCAGTTTTAATTCTGAATTCAGCCGGTAAAGTGAATACCATATTGATATCCATAGGTGGAGTATCGTTTCGAATCATTGGAGACATCAAGTCATCCGAGGAATCCGATTCGTCGTCCGACTGTTGTTTCTTTCTCCATTCCTTTGTGATACGTTTCATTGGTCGTAATTCATTAAAAGCCCGATCCCTTTGTTTTTCGTCCTCTGCTTCTCTCATCTCTTGCATCCTCAGACGTTGCAACCGTCTGCGCTGCGATCGGCTAAGCCCAGTAGGGCACCATCTGGGCTTGGTTTCGACTGGCTTGCGGATTTTGCCAACCAAGTTTTCAACAGGCCCTTCCTTGTCTTGGCCTAGTGCTCCTAACCTTTCTTTCATCGGCTTCTTATGCTCTGGCTCCTCTCCCTTGCCTTGGTTTGGTGCACCCAGCCTTTCCCTTGCTGGTCTTCTATGTGATGCCTCGTCCTGGCTGAGTGTTGATTCACCCAATCGTTCCCTTGTCGATGGCCTCGGCCAATCCTGTTGCGGATAATGCTCCATCGGGCATGACCTTGCAGATGGTAACATCATGCCCTTTTCCCAACAGAATTGCCAAAAAGGGCATCTCTGGTGAGTTCTTTCTGCATTGTCTGGCCGATACCAATTATTGGGCCGAGGCATATTAATTGGCCGATGCAATTCATTTGGGCGGCGAAACTGCTGCTTCTGTTGATGGCTCATTCTTTCATATTTCTCAAGTAGCTGCGAGAAAGTTGGTTTGGGTTTGAATGCTGGTTTTCGTGGTGGAGTCCTTTCAGCATTATACCATCGTCCGGCTTGCAATTCTCCTCTCGGCTTCACAGTTCTTGATTTTTTCCCGTCTTTGTCGGCTTCAATTTGAAGTGAGTCGATTGTTATCTTCAGTGTGTCTCCTTTTGAACTGGACTCTACATCGACTTGCCGTTTTGTGCTGGGCTTCCCGTCAATAACCTGCTTTCCTTTGCCGGAGCATTGTACCATGTTGATTGGGAAGGGGTTGACATCGACTTCCATGGCCGGTTCTTCTGCGAACTTGAGCCGACCGTCCTCGATGGCTGCCTGTATTTGTTGTCGAAAGATATTGCAGTCATTAGTGTTATGGGAGAAAGAATGATGCCACTTACAGTATCGCCGCTTTTTGATCTCATCAGCCGACGGTATTGTGTGCCCTTCTGGTAATCGTATCAACTTTTCTTGCAGTAGCATGTCAAATATGCGATCACATTTAGACACATCAAACGCGTATTTGACTTCTGACTTACTCTTCGTCGGCTTTAGCCATGAACAGACAAGCGGCTTTTTAGAACCTTTTATCCATTCGGCTATATTAATATCTGCTTCATCATCGGAAGCTTCGCTTGAGCTATACTCAACCATGTTCACCTTAGCTTTGTCTCTGTTATTCATCTTAATTTTATCTTTGAATTCTTTACTCAAATATCGGCTTTCCTGTGTCGATACGCGATGAAGCAGATGACTTAAATCAGTAAATTCCTGTCCAGCAAGCTTTTCTTTGAGTGGCGGAATCAGCCCTTGGAATGCTAAATCGGCTAATTGGTTATCAGGTAACACTACACTAAAACACCGATTTCGTACCTCCCTAAATCTTCTAATGTAATCGGAAGCCGATTCACCGAATTTTTGCCGGACGGCACTTAGATCTGAAATTCTCAACTCTAAACTGCCAGAGAAAAAGTATTCATGGAATCGACTTTCTAAATCGTTCCAAAAGTAGACCGAATCCGGAGGCAGATTGGTGAACCAAGTGAAGGCAGTCCCTGATAACGACAAAGGAAAAAGCCTAATTTTTAGCCCATCGAACTGAGCTGCTTCGCCGCACTGAGCAATGAATCTTCTGACATGCTCTAAAGTTGTGACTGAATCATCCCCCGAAAATTTCGCAAAGTCGGGGATCCTATAGTTATGTGGGTATGGCATGCGATCAATATAGTCTGGGTACGGCTTTCTATAGCCGATTGTTTTCCCTTTAGGCTGTAAACCAAACTGATCTCTTAGGACTATAGAAATCTGATCAGCCCAGTTAACGTTATTGGCCGACGGAGCATTAGGGTTTGGCCAATTGTGGTTAGTATCCTGCCCCCCAAGTGTAAACTCGGCTGGTCGGCTTGTCCTAGACGATGAGTATTGTTGTTGCCACGGTTCATACCCATCGGCTTTGGCAGCCGATACTTCAGGCAACGGACCAAAGTGTTCTGGATACGTGACTACCTTATACGGGACTGGGTTCCTAATTTGGAATGGTCCCTGGGGCTTGCAGTTTCTGTCTGATTCAATCGGTTGGGCCGCCGATTGAGTGTAAGAAATTCCCGAAGCCGACGGATCTAACTTCGCGGCATCGGCGTATGTGTGATAATGGGTGACCGGGTTTGGACAGGGGTTTAGCGGTGACAACACGGTGGGCTGGGTCGGCATTAATGAGGGTATAGGTGCCGATACCTTGACCGTGTTGGTGCTTGGAGCCACTGAATATGCGGGATATGTTGGTAGTGGCTGTAATGGGTCCATTAACCCCCCAGATGTCGCCAACTCCTGAGCAATTGTTTTCACGCTATTTTCTATCATCGGCTTCAAGGTTGTGACCAAAGCCGACGATTGATTAACTAATGCATGATGCATAGATTGTTCAATCATAGCAGATAACTCAGCTTGAGCTGGCATGTATCGGCTTACCGGAGTTGGTGCGACGCCAGCTTCGCCAAGTGGGTTCAGTGTTGGAAGTGCCATCTTCTGCATGACCCCTCGTCGGGTTTTCTGATAACAACCCAGCATTAATTCTTCCAAGGCAGCCTTTCGGTCTTCAATCTCCTTGCGCTGCTCTGGAGTCAAATCGTCCAAGGTAGGGACGATTATGGCGTCAGCGTTTACGTCGGCTGGTGCGCTGGACTTGCCTGCAGTCATCTTGTCAATCGGGGTCCCATCGGGCGTGCCAAAAATGTGTTGACGCCAAAAACGTGAAGAGGGTTTCTGGATGCAACACACCGGACAAACACTGGGTTCAAGTGTGCGCGAGCGTGCCAATCGATTTGACCCTACAATCGATAAGGAAATAGCCGTAAAATTCAATCAAGCCGATCTTCGGGGCGAATCGGCTAAGAATCACGAATCAGCCAGAAAGCCGATTAGAAGGGTAAATAGACTAGTCGATTAAGACTAAGTCCGAGGGTAAAAGGTAGATCGATTCTGAAAAGACGATGCGCAACAGGACAGAACAAATCAAACCTGAAAAGCCAATGACGATCAAACAATCGGCGATACGCAACTTTATTTGATCGATGTCGACTTACAGAGGAAAGGTTACAATGCTAAAAAGGCTAAGAACTATAGAAAGTAAAAACTGGAAGATGTGTTGATTGTTGTGGATGCCCCTCTTCAAGCAGCCCTGGTTCGCCTTATATACTCGCTTAGCCGATCCGAGTCCCGATCCAACACGACAAGGTAATCCGAATCGGCTTCGTAGTTTCCTGTTTGGACTCTGGTTTCCAAACTTTATCTGCACGTTCGCGGGATGTCTGTATGCTATCCAAACTTTTCATAGATGCCTTCGTGCCTTATCCAAACTCATGCTTCTCTGCCGATTCTTCTGAATATTCCAAAAAGCTGTGCAAAGCAGGTTTAGATAACCGTAAGTAAATTTGTAAGTCTAGAAATTGCATGACCCTCTCCTTGAATGGACAGACTAATGGAGTCCCAGATTTATACTGGTTCGGGCCGAATGTCCCTACGTCCAGTTCGTGGTGGAGGATCTCATTACTCAGAGTATAGTGGTTTACACGCGAGAGCTAAGGACAGGCCCTTAGCGCTCGTCCGAGTGAGGGTGCCCGGAAGCTAAAAACGCTCGCCCGGGTCTGAAGGCCCGAATCGGGTCGGGTGAGTAGACGAAATAGAATGCAAAAAAATGAGAGAGAGAGCCCCCCTTTGAAGGGCCCTGCCACCCTTTATATAGGCGGAGGGGGCAGGTTACATGGGAATTCGGAAGAAAGAGGTAGGAGTAAGCTATGCCCGGGAGTCCCGTTCTTCGATCCTGGTGACTGATGAGTTCCTATTCATCCCATGCTGGGTTGGTAGGCACAATTGATAGCGTGCCGTCGGGAAGGTGCGCACCTGCCTTCTGCTTCGTCAGCCGATCTTGGCGTTCTTGCACCGTGTTACAGTGTTGCCTTGGGGCGAGCGCCGTCCTCCTCGTGCTTGATGAGGTAAAAGGACGTGCGCTTGACCTAGCACCCCCTGCGTCATCTTGGGAAGGAGCCATCCACCCCAGCATGGACGTCGTATCCAAGGGAAAAGTGGCCGGCTTGGAGTCGACCGTCAATGTGGCAGAGGTTTACCGAGGCTCTGACTAGTAGCTTGGTCGGATCGGCGGGGCCTTGCGACCGTGTGATCGGGAACTGGAAGCTCGACGGTTGCTCTGGTCGGAGCACTCATGGTGGTCTTCCGAGGCTAAGGATCCTTCCACCCCTTTGGCCCAGAGCTGGGTCCTAAGCCCGGATGGTAGAGAAATATGATCTTGAAATAGATGTATACTTATTTGTGGGGTACCCTGGTATGAGTATTCGTCGAGAGGCCCCGGCCGTCCCAAACGCAGCGTTCTGGGCGGACCCTTAAATCCTTATTTGCACGATCCTTCAACAATATGGGTTGCATAATGACGGCGGCGGTATTCATGGGGGCGGCTACCTTGTTCGGTGAGCCCGACCAATCTGGTCGGTTAGTTCTGATAAGTCTGTGGCGCACCCGGTGGGTGTAGCCCCCGAGCCCCCAAGCGGTTTCGGAGAACTGGTTGGGGGTTTATGTCGGTCGGCAAAGAATCCGATTGAGCGAAGCAATCGGACTTGATCGACCCTGAACCTCCAAGCGGATCTAGAAGCTGCCTTGGGAGGCAGGGTCTGACCGACTTGGTCGGCCGTTCCGACTGAGTGCGCACGAGCGCACCTGGTGGGTGTAGCCCCCGAGCCCCCGAGCAGGTCGGAGAGCTTGTCGGGGGGTTACTCGAGTCAAACGAGTCTGACCGACTTGGTCAGAGGGCTCCGGTTCAACGCTATGCCGGTCGGCGTGGATTGCTTGGATGCCTTGCACAGGGTTCTGGTTTTGAATGCTCATTTTACGTCGTAGCTGGACGCAGCCGTGGTCGGCAGGGAGGTCCGGATGCCTTCGTGAGAGGTTCTAGTTCCCGAATGCTCGTTTTACATCATAGCTGGACGCGGCCGTGGTCGGCAGGGAGGTCCAGATGCCTTCACGAGAGGTTCTGGTTCCCGAATGCTCGTTTTACGTCATAGTTGGATGCGGCCGTGGTCGGCAGGGAGATCCAGATGCATTCGTGAGAGGTTCTGGTTCCCGAATGCTCGTTTTACGTCATAGCTGGACGCGGCCGTGGTCGGCAGGAAGGTCCAGATGCCTTCGCGAGAGGTTCTGGTTCCCGAATGCTCTTTTTACGTCAAAGCTGGACGCGGCCGTGGTCGGCAGGGAGGTCCAGACGCCTTCGCGAGAGGTTCTGGTTCCCGAATGCTCGTTTTACGTCATAGCTGGACGAGTTAGTCAGGCTAGTTTTACGTCGTAGCTAGATGAGTTAGTCGGGCTAGTTTTACCTCGTAGCTAGACGAAGGGCATCCATCCTGAGTCCTCGTCGGGCGAGGCTATCTGCGAGAGGAGAGGCCGCTGTCGGTCCCACGTATACGCCCGTCCACAGGTGTGGGACCTGGAGGGGGTGAGCAAGCGCGTGTTTGCCATACGTCGGCCGAACACCATGCTCGTGGAGCTACAAACGGGTTATCCGAGTGGGCCCTAGAGATCGCGCGATCTCCGAGCGGATGATCCCTGCGTCGGGTGTCCGACCACCGAGGCGCACCCATAAAAAGCGCTTCTTTACTCAATCCAGATCGGACCCGAGCTGCTCGTAACTCGGGTGCGATTGGTCGCTGCCCTTCGGGGCTCCATGAGAGTTTGAAGTATGGTCTCGGACACGAGTTAAGGCGATTGGGTCGTCCGCCAACCCAACTAGAGACCCATCGAGGGTTCACCTTGAACTCGCCCCTCGCTCGTTTCGCCTGCTAGAGCGGCTTGAGATCCACTTGGTGGATCATGCCTTTAGAACCCACAGCACTAGGCTGGTCGTGAGCTACTTGAGCCCT
This sequence comes from Guadua angustifolia, assembly GCA_036346375.1. NCBI lineage: Eukaryota > Viridiplantae > Streptophyta > Magnoliopsida > Poales > Poaceae > Guadua > Guadua angustifolia. The sequence continues at coordinate 20,778 of JAYEVE010000929.1, read as the reverse complement.
CTCGCCACCTCGAGGCTGTAACGGCCCGGTGGACTTTTCATACCTGCTTCGGCCCAATTTGAGTCGGCCCGAAGGCGGAGTCGAGAGGTCGTGGGGCGTTTCGTCTGGAGTGATACCCTGGCGCCTCTGCTAGCATTTAATGCGCGTGTGGAAATTAAATGCGAAGTGAAATGATTGGGAGCGATACGACCGACCTGCGGCGCGGCATGGCGCTTCGACGGGACCGGCGGCGCTTCATGCGAGGCCCGCCTAACTGGCGCGTATCCGGTCGGCACACGCCCGGCTGATGCCTGTTCGGCCCCCATAAGTTCGGCGCTGAGGGGTACTAGGGCACGCTTCTGCTTTTGCTTTCGCCGCCTCCTCGCCATTGCCTTCCTCGCTCCTTGGCTTCGCTTGAGACGAGAAAGAGAACCAAAGGAGTTGGGAGAGAGTTGCTTACATTCTTTTCCTCCGACTTGGGATTGCTCACGCACTGGAGATGTCGTGGTCGGAGTGCACTGCCCAGCCTAGCCGTGCGCTTGGCCTGGAGAGGAAAGGGTTCCTCCCCCCGCAGGATGTCTCGAAGTGGAGGGTCCCGACGGGGCATGCGGAACGGTGCTGAGGAAGGGAGATCGTGGTGCCCGCTTTGGTTCTATGAGAGCGGGTTTGGACTCCGCTTCATCCCTTCGTCTGCTGGATCTTTGCACTACTATGGGGTGGAGGTGCATCACCTCAACCCCAACGCGTGCTCCACATAGCGATTTTATGACGCTGTGAGGCATTCTGGGATCGAGCCCCACTGGTCTTTGTGGAAGTACTTCTTCTACGCTTGATTGTGGAAAGACAAGGCGGTGGATGCTACGGCGTCCACGGGAGGGGCGGTCCTATACTACGCCTACCGTGGACAGAGTACATCCTCTGAAGCCGCCGACGTCCGAACCGGGTGGCACTCGAGTGGTTCTATACTCGAACACAGGCAAGACTTCAGGCCTTCACCGCCGCCTCCCGAATCAAGGGACGAGTAAATTTGGGCCTGATAAAAGGGAGAAGAAGAAGATGGTGCCGATTCTAGAGCGGATCAAGTTCCAGCGGGAGCGGGGCCTGACCGGCGACGTCGTTGTACGCGCGTTCATGAGGATGCGTGTGCAACCCCTTGTGGAAAGGGCGCGCTCGATGTTCCTGTACAGTGGGGCATCCGACCCCATGAGGATGGCCGTGGCAGAGCTCTCTGCGTCAGAGCTGGAAGCTAGGGTGGTTGTCGTGTTGGTCGGGAGCGCTACCATGGTGGCGGGTGGCGGCCCCGAGCCTTTCTCGGCGGAGAACCCCCCGGATTTGGTAGACCGAGTGGTTCCCGACCTCTTTTTTTCAACTCCTCAGCTTTTGGCATATGGTTTGACCGGCGCTTTGGTCTTTGTTCAGGTCAAGGCAGATGGTGTTCGGTATTGCAGCGGAGAAGCAGCAGAGGGCCCAAACCCGCGAGGTGGCCGCCCTAAAGGAATCCGACCGCAAGAAGCGGAAGGAGGAGAAAAGGAGGAAGAAGAGGAAAGAGCGCGCGATTGAGGTCGCGTACGGCGAGGAGGCCTCTGTGTCGACCGCTGTCAGTATGGCCGATGTGGACTCGTCCTCGAGTGACAGTGGTGGCGATAACTTTGACGATCCGTATAAGGCCTTCCTCGGGCGCAGACGTAGCGAGCCCAATGAGCGCGCCGACGAAGCGCCCGCTATCGTCGAGCCCTGTGCGAGAGGTTCCGGAGGGGAGATGTCCCTGGGGAAACGGAAAGGCGATTCGCCTCCGCCAGGGAGGCCGACGAAGAGAACGCAGCTGTTGCTGTAGTTCCCTCGCTCGACGGTGGTCTGCTCTGGAACGGCGGTGGTTCAGCGAGATCCGGTGCCGGATCTGCCCCCGACGGCGGTTGGGGCGTTGAACGCTGAGTCGTTGCTGCCATCAGAGTTCGGACCACCGCCAGAGTCTCCAGAGGGTTCGAGGCGCGGGGAGATTCTGGCACCTCTTGACGGGTCGGGGTCCCGGTCGGAGGCCACAGGAGACGAAAGGGAGCTTCTGCTGCTGCCGCTAGGGCCTGTGTTTGCTGGCGCAATCTTGGCACCTGTGGCGGCCCCGACGTCGGAACCCAAAGGCCCGACAGAGAGGGTGATCCAGACGTCGGAGGCAGCTGATGCCGAGTCGCAGGTGGAGGCGGTGCACGTCCCCCCGCGACCCAAGGCCCCCTGGCTGGTGCTAACCTTGCCGGGCAGCGACCCGACCGGCAAGCCACTGCTCGTGCTGGACATTGAGGCGAGGCCAGGTCGTGGGGGGCTCTCCAAGAGGGTGCGCAATGAGGGAGGCTCACCTGGGCCAGATTCGGCGGTCTGCTTCTTGGCTCGGCTAACGCAACCGAAAGTCATCTCTCACGTCACCGTCGACCACCTGTAAGCCCTACGACTACTTAGCTTCAGCCTTCGACTTGCTTTAGTGGTGGGTAGGCTAAATGGAGTGCCCAGGCTTTTGCAGTTACTGAAGGCCCAGTCGGGAGAGAAGTCGGCGTCCCTCCATATCTTGCATGAACGGATGATGGTTGTTGTGGAGGAGGACGGTTGTCAGCACTCCAAGTCACGCGAGGCTCGGGAGGCCCTGGTGCGCGAGCGGGCAGAGGCAAAAAAGGCCCGCCAGGAACTGGGCCAGGTCATGCAGGTCTTGCTCGAGGAGCGCCAGACAAACCAGTCCTTGAGGGCGAAGGTGTCCGAACTCGAGCCTCTCGTGGCGGCGCCTCAACATGCTAAGAATCTTTGCCGTCACCTGAAAAAGGCGCATGGGATCGGAGGTGGTGCACCTCCAGGGCGAGCGCGATCGAGCTCGGGTGGAGTCAGACTCCGCTAGGGGGGATGCCACGCGTGAGCAGGAGGCCCGGACCAAGGTCGAGGGGGACCTCCATCGTCTGGAGGCCTCCATGGCTGGTAAGCAAACCAACCCTAGCTCAACTTTCCGCCATCGTGGACCGTCGGGCCTTCCTTTTGACATTGCTTCGATCTGTAGTGCTGCGGAAGGATCTCGGCGACGCCGTGGAAGCGCAGAAGTTGGCGGTGGAGGAACATGATGCGGCGGTCACGTCGTGAGAAGTGGTCTTCTCGGCGAAGGAGCTGGCGGAGCAAGACCTGTCCGAGCGGACTACCGAACTATCGGCCCTTTAGGAGGTCGGCCAGGAGGTTCACGATCGAGTGCTTGGGACCGCCGTGCAGGGTTCGAGCTCACTGGCCACCGCGCTGGCCCGCGTGCCAGAGCACGTCGAGCGCTCAGTGAGCGAGGGGATCGAGCTCAGAGCTTGTTCGGCGCTGGTCTTCGCCCTCTCCCACTACACCGGCATCAACCTTGCCGTTGTTAGTAGTGGGGTCGCAGCGAACCGGACCGACGAAGAGGTCGAAGGGTTCAGGAGCCAGGCCGCCCCGCACTCCGAGGTGATCACCGGCCGGATACCACCAGAAAGCGTCCTCCACAAAAAACAAGAAGAAAATTAGATACTTTGATTTTTGTAATAACTTCGTCTTTGTAATGAACTGAAGTTTTTACGCTAACGTTTTGCCGGTCGGGCCATTCCATAGGTCCAATTCTCCTTTTCATACTTCCCAAAGATGATAAACATTCGGTGACCATGGCTTTAAAAACCGCGGGGGTTATACAAGCATAGGTCAACATGTTAACACCTTTGGGGGAAGCTTGAAAGAGGGGCAGGGACCTGAGGAATGAAAAGCTCGCTTATACTCATCACGGGAAAGGAATGTTCCCGACCAGCTATGGATCGAACCGTACGGGCACTTCCTTCTTCCGCAAAGCATTACTTCACAACTGTAGCTGCTGGGGCGTAGGCCGTAGCGCTCGGGTCGAGAGGGTTACCGCTAGGGAGAACCGCATAGGCGACCGGGTCACCTGACCCGTGAAAGTGTGTGAACTTGTAGCCCCCGAGTGATGTATGGGGACCAAACTCGCGGTCGCTACACAGCGCTGAAACTCGGAGGAGTAAAAAACGAATACGGAAAAAAACTTTAATGAAAGGATTGCCTTAACTTTTTATTCCGTATGCAGAAGACATTGTGGCCGTTAGGCCCTTTGCTCAGCCCTTTTGACGGAGCCGTCGAGCCAACGGGCCTTCAGCCACTTTGGCGCCGCGATGGCCCATTCGGGCCCTTCTTCGCTTTGTCGGCGCGGTCGGTCCAGCCCGAGAGCTGAAACAGAAGGGGCGTGCGGGGCCTCGACCGAAGCGATGTCCCTCCGCCCCTGCCATCCCATCTCATTTTAATGCGCTATGGGAGAGGTGGAAAGGACACGTCCCGTCGGGCGGGACGTGGAATTAATGCGCGTGCAGCGCGCTAGCTGGGGTGGAGCTCGCCTGGTCCGCTCCGCCCTACCTCTATAAAAACGGCAGGAGGGTCATGGGAATGACCACTTTTACCCATTTGCCCCTGCTTCCCCACCTCTTCGCACTTTCCTACAGTGCGGGAGGAAGGAGTTCTTGAATTTTGAACATCTGATGGCGAGCGGCAGCGACGACCGGAGAGCTGGCAAGCGAGAGGCGGCGGTGGGGCCATCGGGCACCGGTGCCAAAAGGTCCCGTATTGAGGGCGAGTGTCGGGACCCGGATTACCAAATCTGACCCCTCTGTGTTTTACCCGTGCTAGTCCAGGAACAGCTAGCACACACAGCGAAACAGTGATGATAACACAGACATATCACATAGTAATTAACAGCAGTAAAGTAAAAGAGAGTAAACATCATCATCACATTATTACAAGTATCGAGCCTTACGGCTAAAGTGAGTAAGTAGCAGCGGAAAAGTAGCAACAAAAAGAGCCACTCAAGGTATGCCCACGACAGCAACCGATGCGCGCCCTAGAAGTCCGTAGATGTCGAGCGGTGGAACATGTGCTCTTGGATAGTCAGATCTAATCTCCTCATCTCGCTTTATGGAATAAGCAATTTCAATAATGAAAAGCGAGGGTGAGTATGCAACATACTCCGCAAGTCTTGGAAACTTAATACAAATAATTAAATGCAAGGCTTGAACAAAGGAAGGCATATAGGGTTCATTTTGCGTAAAGCAGAATTTAAAACGAAATACAAATATTCATTTCATAAAGCAGCATTTAACAAAAGTAAATTGCATAAATAATTAAATTTGAAGTATAACAATTTTCCAGGTTTCAACCACCTGGTTGGCTCCAACTGCCAAACTAAAATCCGGGAGTTCCAACCACTCACGGATTCCCAAACCACATTTTCAATTAAACCAAAATCATCATTTTTCCATTTAAAACCAAAACCATAAAATCTACTATGTGAAAGCGTTCCACGCCTGCCCTTAACCGTGGGCACGGCTACTCAAGTAGTTTTAACTCTGCGAGTGTGTACACTTTACCCATACGACATGATTAACCCCTTTTGCCAAGCTATTGACACACTTCCTTTGGTGTGTCGGCAGGGACATCATGACAAGGCCTTTACAATGCACGACATCGCTACCAACCCGCCGCTAAGGTTTCATCACGTTAGGGCTAAATCGCCAAGATCTGAAGCCCCTCTTGCGCCTTGCAAGGGTCTACCCGACACCCCACACAACCCAATGGCGAAGCCGATAACGACACGTACAAATTACTTAGCCAGGTCATACCCATATAGACATGTGGTTGTACTGTATAGCATAGTCCAAGGTAACACACGACCGGTCCTTAATTGACTAGGGCGGAACAATCACATTCCAAAATTTTGTGCATCCCACACCCACCATACAACCATCCGCCCCAGTCTAAACCATTTTTCACTTTTATTTTCAATTAAATAACAACAACACCAATTGCCATAATTTCACAATTAAATTTTGAATCAGGTTTGAAAGAATTTCCATAATGGTAAGGTACCGAAGTGATTAAGCATGGCTAAGCAATTTCTACCATCCCATACCAAATTGATTACCATTAATTACAGCAATTAATTTTCCTAGTGTGTCAATGGTTGTCAAGATTAATATCAAGGTGGGCATAACAAGATGGAATATAACTAAACATTTAAAATGGCATTAAAATACTAAGATGCATAAAGTAATAAGCATGCAATAATTTAAAACAAAATAATATTTTCATAAACTTGGGATCAATATGGTCAAGGAAGACTTGCCTTCAGCCTCTCCCGTTGGTGCTACTTCTTCCGGATGCTCTGCTTGCACTTCAACTGCGTCGTCTACACGTGAAATGAGACAAAAATAAATAAAACAAATTCAAATAAAATCCAAAAATTCAAAAGAATGACACCAGCAGATATAACTTGATTTTAGATGAATTTAGAAATTTGAATCGTTCGAATCAGAGTTCGAACGGAGGAGAACGGGCTCTCGGAAGTTCTATGGGAGAGAAAATCAGAAAATCCCTATGAGGTGACACGTGTTGGCATGCCATTGGCTGATATTCGGATTTTCGGAAAAACTCAGAAAAAGAAAAAGAAAATACTGTGACTGACAAATGGGACCCACACGTCAGCGACTGGGCTCACGGTGGACTCCGATCATCGAAGTGCACACGGCGGTGACGTGGTGGACCTGGGGCAAATAGGGCTGACGTGGCGGTGACGTGGCAGACATGGGCAAAATAGGGCTGACGTGGCGGTGACATGGCACACCCGTGGCGCTGACATGGCAAACCACTGGCGAAATAGAGCTGACGTGGCACCGATGTGGCAGCCACGCGTGGCGTTAGGTCTGATGAGGTGATAACGTGGCGCGGATGTGGCGATGATGTGGCGCCACGTGGCAGCCAACTCGGTGTGACACGGCGACACGGCGTCGCTGACGAGGACACCACGCAGATCTAAGGTTGACGTGGCGGCGACGCGGCGCACACGCGGGGGTTAGGGTTACGGTGGTGCTAACGGGGACGGCCACGCAGGAGCTAGGGCCTACGTGGAGTCGACGCGGCGAACACGGGGCGACGCGTGGAGGTGACAAGGCAGCTGGCTCGGAAGCTTCAGAAGCCCGCGGTGAAGATCTCGCTTGAAGCCCAATCGACGGCCAAGCGCGAGGCACAAACTGAAAGATGCGGCCAAATCCGAGGCGTCGGAGGGAGATCGAACGGTGGAGAACTCTCGAAGAAGACGGCGGCAAGGCGGCGGCGCTATTCCACCGGAGGTGAGGAAGATGACGCAGCTTTCGGCGGAGGAGCGCTGGATCGGCATGGTTTTGGTGCGGGTTAGAGAGAGCACGACGAGATGAACTCGGTGGAACCAAAAGCTACGGCGGAGACTCACCGGCGTGGGAGGAAACGGCGGCGGAAGTGCACGGGACGGTGGCCAACTCCGGTGAGGGTGTGCGGCGCAACGGCGGCGCCCCAGCCGGCGTAACTTGGGGAAAAATGTGCGGCGTGGAGTGGCAAACCTAGGAACGGCGGCTACAGGACTTTAAATACCCTCGGGAGGCGAGAAAAAGCGTGGAAGCCGAGGTTGGTCGCATGGCTAGGGTTTACGGGTGGCGGCATCGTCGGTGGCGACGGCGCGCGCACTTCGGGATCGCGGATCGGACGACGCGCGGGTCTAGGTTTTCGCGGCTGCATTGAAGCGTTACGTCGGAGGACGGCCGTTGGATTGAAATCCAACGATGGAGGTTAAACCGAGTTAGGGTTTCGCCGAGAGGACGTGGCGGCACGGAACGTCGGATTAACATCCAACGGTTGAGCTTGAAGCGGATTAGGGTTTGGCGAAGCACAGGAGTGGGCCGACGCGGGACCATCGGATCCACATCGGACGGAGGAACGCGACGGGTGAACAGGAGTCGGCCCGAGAGAAATGAAAAGGATTTTGAGAATTTGAGAAAATGCCAGAAAATCCAGAATAAATCCAATAAATTCAAATAAATAGCAAACAACTTCAAATAAATCTCCAAAAATACATAAAAATTCAATAAAGCACAAGGAACCCAAATAAAATAAGAAATATTTAGATTGAAGTTTAGATTATTCAAATTAAATACTTTTAAATTCTAAAAATTCAATTTAAGCTGGAATTGAGTTAAATAAATTGCAACGGTTGGGATTTTGAAATTCAAACTCCAAGAACTCAAAAAATGGAATGTTACAGCGAGGCTTCTGATGCCGCGATGAGGGGCAGGATTATCCTGCCTTCATCGGTCCTCCACATCAGGAGCTCCCTCACCGGGTGAGCTTTGTGCCCAATGTCGCGAATGCTTTAATTCCATCTTGCTGACGTGGAGCTTTTTCTTGTTCATTTCAGCGCTTCTGGCTCGGGATCGGGCCAGCCGTTGGCTGCGTACACTGTGGCCACCTCGGTGGGAGGCGACACCTGCCGAGCCGCTCTGGCGCCTCCCGGCCACCCCAAAGTCCTTCGGTCCGAGCCGGCCCATGGTGACGCTGTTGAGGCCTCCCAACAGATTCGAGCTGCAGTGCGCCGCCTGTGGGTGGAGGTGTCGTGGCAACGGGCTCGAATCCGAGCCACAGAGGAGGAGCTCATCAGAACGCGTGAGGAGGCAGAGACGCAACGGGCCCTGGCAGAGGTCACTAGGGAGGAGCTCGCCGAAGCGCGCGAAGAGGTACGGTCGCAGCGGTTCCAGACCGACGCCGCCGAGGAGGAGCTGGCCAAGGTGCGCGAGGAGCGTTGGGTCCTGTGCGAGGACCTCATGAACATACTAGGCCCGGCCTTCGAGAGCATGGCCAGGAGCCTCAGGCCGCTGGGGGTGGAGCTGCAGGAGCCGATGGAGCGAAATGAGTTGCATTACGCCTTCGGCATCACTCGCGTTAACTGGCGGACCTTCCAGCGCCTTGGCGCGCTTTCTCGCCGCGAGGGGCGGGAATTGCCGCTGTCGTGGTAGAGTGCGTCTTTGGCTCGCTTGTGCTAGCCGCGATGCCTCCTTCGACCTTGGCCGCGATCGCCGGCAGGTCAAGGGCGACGCAGACGCATGGGCGAGACGGCCCGATGCATTTGAGATGGTGGCGGGGCTAATCGTGGTCGAGGTGAGCAGCGACATCTCCAAGGACGGCGACGACGACTTCACTGGATGAGCCTCCAGGCGCCTGTGCCTTACTTTTGCAATGTGTGTACACCTGACGTTATGGGTTTTGGGAACTTTGCCGGATATTATGCATTTCCTTTCCGTGATGAACACTCATCAAACGACCATAGCCCTTAGGAACCATCGGGGTTGCTAGAGCGTAGGTCGGAGTATTAGCATCTTGAGGAAAGTGCAAAAAATGGCTGGGAACTTAGCAGGTCAAAAGACGCGTCCTGGGTCGATCATGGATCGCCTCGCATGGGCACTCCCTTCTTCCGCGTAGCACTACTTTGCAACCGTAGCCGCAGGGGCGTAGGCCGTAGCACTCGGGATGAGAGGGTTACCACTTGCGAGGGATCCGACGGTCGGTCGGGACGCCAACTTAAGTGAGCATACGAGCAAGCAGCCCCTGAGTCACTCGTGAGGATCAGGATATAGTCCGCACGCAGCGCTTCGGGCCCCTTGGGAGTTGATAGAAACGCGTGGATAAAGATGCAATTTCGGGATAGAGACCCCCTGACTTCTTAGTATCCCACGCATTCAGCACAGCGTGGCCATCGGCGTCTCCGAGTCGCAAGGCGCTGGGGTTGAGGGCCCCTGCGATGGTTAGGGTCCCTCTCAGGGAAGGGATGATCAGCGCACTGCGACCCGACCCGGTTGGTTCCGCGTCCGACCGTGCGTGATCGGGCGATCGCACCCGGAGGATCGGCTCGCTAAGTCGGCAGCCCAAATGCCGAAGAAGGCAGCAGAGGTCGAGACGAGGTCCCCTGGTGGGATCGGTCTCCGGCCAGGCGCTACTACACGGGCGCTATTAGGCTCCGAGGCCTACCTGACCTGGTCGACGACTAGCTTGGAGCCGCCGAGTCCGCGGGGTCGGGATGTACCGAGGCAGGTAGCAATCCGGAGCACGCGAGGCTTAGGATCGCTCGAGGGACGGTATTGCCCACGCTGGACCTCGCTGGTCCCGCATGGCGGCACGGCTCGGGTGTCTCGAGGGAGCCCCCGAGTGGTGGGAGCCGAGAACTTGCACGTGCCGGATGGCCGCACGCTCCGCTAGCCCCCGGAGGTTCTGGTGGGTGTCCTTGGCCCCCGGGTCCCCTGGCTCGTGGATGCCGCGTAGCAGCGCCGATGATGTGGCAATGTTCTGACTGATGTGGGGGAGGTACGGAAAACCGTGTGACCCCTCGGTCAGTTGTTGATGAACCTGGTGTGCGCGCGGGGCGCGCGCTAGGTGCATGCGAAGGCACGGGCTGACCCTACCCCAGATCAGCCTGGAGCTCATCAAGCTTGGCCTTTTGGGCCTGCAGCCGCTCGTGCTGCCGCCAAAACTCAGCGCGGCAAGCCTTAGGAGTGGTGGGGATGAGCACAAACTCTCCCGCCGGGGGAGGGGGGCGATGAGGTCGAGGGAGCCGGACAGGCGCGTCGTCGCCGGTGAAGAAAACCATCAAGGAGGAAAATGGGAATCCGGAGATCACAAAGATGACGCGCGAAGTCCCCTACCTGGCGCGCCAACTATCGGTGTTTCGTATAACCGGCAAGTAAATTTGTAAGTATAGGGTCGCGCTTCCCTCTCATGAATAGACGGACTAATGGAGTCCCGAATTTATCTTGGTTCACCGAATGTCCCTACGTCCAGTTCATGGTGGAGGATCTCATTACTCAGAGTATAGTGGTTTACACGCGAGAGCTAAGGACAGGCCCTTAGCGCTCGTCCGAGTGAGGGTGCCCGGGAGCTAAAACGCCACCCGAAATCAAGGCCTTAATCGGCCTGGGTGAGTAGACAAAATAGAATGCGAAAAAATGAGAGAGAGAGCCCCCCTTTGAAGGGCCCTGCCACCCTTTATATAGGCGGAGGGGGCAGGTTACATGGGAATTCAGAAGAAAGAGGTAGGGGTAAGCTATGCCCGGAAGTCCCGTTCTTCGGTCCTGGTGACTGACGGGTTCCTATTCATCCCATGCTGGGCTGGTAGGCATAGCTGATAGCGTGCCGTCGGGAAGGTCTTGCACCCCTCTGCTCTCTGTTAGATCTTGACATTGCCGGGCGCCAGATACAGTGTTGCCTTGGGACGGAGCGCGCCCCTCCTCTGTGCTTGATGAGGTAAAAGGACGTGCGCTTGACCTAGCGCCCCCTGCGTCATCTTGGGAAGGAGCCATCTACCCCAGTATGGACGTCGTGTCCATGGGACAGGTGGTCGGCTTGGAGTCAACTGTCAACATGGCAGAGGTTTACCGAGACTCTGACTAGTAGCTTGGTCGGGACTGGCGGGGACGCCCGACCGGTGGCCCGATCGGGGCCTGCGGGGAAGCCTGACCGGTTGCCTGGTCGGAGCACTCATGGTGGTCTTCCGAGGCTAAGGATTCTTCCAGACCCCTTTGGCCCAGAGCTGGGTCCTGAGCCCAGATGGCCGAGAGAAATACGATCTTGAAATAGATGTATACTTATTTGTAGGTACCTACAGGTATGAGTATTCGTCACACTTCTATCTCTAAATCCGGCGATGATATCATTTGCCATTTCCCAGCAAAATCACTCTATCAAGACAGTTATCTCTACTATTATAAAGCGTTATTGGTGGGCAGTCCGTTCTCCGTGGACCCCACCTCCCCCCTCGGCGCTGCGTTTCTGCGCCTCCTCGCCTCCAAAGAGCCGCCCCAAGACTACCCTCTTCGTCTTCCTCCGCCCCCACACAAACCCTAACCCCAATCTCGAGCATAGATGACACCTCCTCGCCTCCAGCAGCGCCGCCCCCGCACTCCCCTCTTCGTCTTCCTCCGCCCCCCCAAACCCTAACCCCCATCCCGAGCATAGATGGCGGCGGCGGCGGCGTCCTCTTCCTCCTCCTCTACAGGCTGGGTTTCCACAAGGCCCACCAGGTCCTCTTCCTCCTCCTCTATCGCCCTGCACAAGTTGGTTTCCAAAATCCAAAACGAAGTCAAAAGGAGGAAAGCTAGCCGCCACCGCATCCCCATTTCGCGACGACCATGGCCTCCTCCTCCTCTCCTCCGCTAAACCCTCGGCTCCTCCAGTAACCCCGCCTCAATCCTCGCCAGCGGGCCCCATCCCGACTCTCCTCCTTCCCCACCAACAAGCTCCGCTTATCCCATGGCCTCGCCGCGCCGCAAACCCTAGCATTCTCCACGCCTACCCGCTTCAGAAGGCGTCCCCGGCGCCGAGGGCGCCGGAGTATATCCCCAACTATGTCCGTGATCTTGACACCACCCTCCGTGACGGTGAGCAGGTCCTCGGGGCCACCATGACCAGCAGGAGAAGCCTCGTCGACGCCACCGCCCGCCTTGGTGTCGACATCATCGAGGCGGGCTTCGGCCTCCTCCCAAGCGACCTCGGCGCCGTCGCGCCCATCGCCATCGAGGTGGGCAACACGCCCGTCGGGAGGACGGCCACCTCCCGTGATTTGTGGACTCTCGCGCAACAAGCGAGACATTGGCGCCGCTGGGAGGCCGTGTGGCACGCCATGGCGCAGCGCAAGATCCACACCTTCATCGCCACGAGTGAGATCCACATGCGACAAGCTCAGAAGACGCCTGAGCGGTGGTGGCCATCGCCAGGAAATGGTGGCGTCGCCGCAGCCTTGGTCGCTCGATGTCGAGTTCAAATTTCGAGGACTGGCAGTACTACTTCAAACTTTTTTAAAAGCAAAATACTGAATCATAAATTTGATTGATCTTTAGGCCAATTTTTTTAAATTGTAACGTAAGATAGTTCCAACATTTTTGTACCTAGAGAATAGAATCGGTTCGCATTGCATGTCGGATCGGAGAAATTGCCAAGTCCCATCTACAGAGCTAAATGCTTTGTTAAAAAGGTATATAGGTGATGCTACTACTGGTAATTTTTAGATTCACAAACTTGCAACCTGGAAGTGTTTGCTTAATATCTTTGCGTTGTGTAAGATATGATGTATGGATGCGCAGGAATGCCTAACATTTATTTTCCTCAATGCATGCTTGTTCGACAAAGACATAAATGCATCCTTCATTTTTCTCGTTATGCTACATCTTCAATGATTTATAAGTTGATAGATCAAATAGCAATTTTTGATGGCCATATGTTCTTTTTGAAATATTGCTTATTTTTAAAAAACAATTAGGCATGCATCCACGTCATTGGTTGTTTTCTACCTTTCATTCTTGGATATATTATGTCCTCTCATGTATCGAGTGCTAGCTGTTCATTCAAGGATAAACAATGATTCTCACTCTTCTCATCTATGATATCAACATATTAGTATATCATTGTCCATTTAATCTTACTTTAGTGAAGCAAAATTTATTTTCAACATTTCGAGCATGTTTCACCTTGTTGTTGGTCAGAGACCCCCAAACTATGCATTGTTGCTAGATGACCTTTAAATATTAAAAGTTTTTGACAATTGATTTTGATCCGAGTTCGTAATGTATGTTATTTTATGACTACATTGGAATTTCTGCCGATTAGTTTGGATTCATATACTTCGCTGGTCTGAACTTGAACTACTTTTACGCCGTATATTGGAGGACAACTCAAGGTCTTTATGTCGCCACTTGTTCTCATTCTTCTTGTAACCTATGTAGAGTTTGTTAATATGTCTCAAATTGAAGCTATACCGAATAGATTGTTCATTAGAATGTTCTTGTCTTGTGTCTTCACTTGTGTTCTTGAATGATCTCTGTAAGTCTTGCTTTGCTTATTCTCAAGAGTTGTGACAGCTCAAATGTGCAAGTAAATGGTCAGTATGTTACACAGAGCACCAACCTCTCCAAACATATCTCCTCTCTGCAACTTTCACATATACCGCTTTCAAACAATTCATGTTGTTTTAGTAATCTATGGAAACCTTGGTTATATCTGGAATCACAATTTTTTGTCTAATATATTACTTTTGTTGTGCAATCGCGAGGGCAGCTTATTTTTATCATCCTATCTCCCAAAATTTCCTTTTCCTTTCTACATTTGCTCTCAAGGTATGTTCTGCTCCTCATCTTCAATGACTTATTCAAAGGTGTTTCTTGCCATGTTTCTAGCAAGATATAGCTTATTCAAAGTGTTTCCCGCCACTTGAAATGAAAAAAAAATTAATTTGCCCGTTTAGAATACTCGTTATTATAACTCCTATGGTATTAGCCTATTCTTGATAGGCTCCTTTTCTTTTACCCATTTATTTAGGTTCCTTAGTGGTTGCCCGCTACAAATTAGCTGCTAAATGAAAATACATCAGCAAATATATCCTCTGAGAACAACTCTTCAAATAGTCTGCTTACCAGTTTGAGATTAGCCTTCCATTTTGTACTGCTCAATTTATCTCCTCAGTTGTTGAATGCACAAAATCTTCTGCTCAATTTTGTACATGGAGGATGGTTTTACTAGACCTACCATCATGGTGTACTTCATAAACCATAGACAATTATGTTTTTATGCCTTCTATTTAGCATATATTGTGTTTTGTACATCTTATTTATTTACCTTTTTAACATTGGTATAATCGATAGAAACCATAGAAGCTTTTGTAATCGGGAGAAATAGATGTTTGATCTTTTAGCACAACTTTTGTAATCTGAGTAGCACATGAGCAATAGAAGTAATATATTTGTTGTGACCAGCACATGAGCAATAGAAGTTTCACTGAGCTGTGTTCTTTATAAAGCATGCATGATCAGCTGGGTATCATTCATTTACCCTAGCGCACTATGTTTACCAATGTTTGTTTCGCTATTAGTCTAGATGGAATGCTAATTCCATGCCAAATGATGCTTAATCATAGCTTCATCTCAGAAGTGCGGTGGTTGTTAGTAGGAACAACACATTTTTTTATGATTAGAGTACTCCACCCCAACAGATGCCCACGCTGCATGTTGTAAAACAATCTTATGGATCACAATTGCAACTTTGATAGCTTTGTAGGTGACCTATAGTTTGCTTAGACTATACAACATGTGTAGAATTTTATTTTGTTCTGTGTAGAATTTTATTTTCCCAGGAGTGCTTCTTCTATGCATGGAATTAGGTTTAGATGGTGTATATTGTTATTCTTTCGAGCCTGTGATTTTACTAGACAAAAAAACTAAAATCAATGTGCTTTTTAATATTCTCCAAAAAAAAGAAATCAATGTACATTGCAATATTCTTGCTCAGAATCGCTTATTAGTCAATCATCTTGCTTGATCTTCATTGTATCTTTCTGCTGCTTGTTCATTTGTTCCTCTTTTGTTCGAAAAACTGAAATGCCGATAATGGAATTATAATCGCCACTTTTTCATCCAAAGGTATATCTGATTGTTTCCCTTACTATTATTCATATTGTCAAACTAAAATATATGTCTGCCTTGTTTAGTTCTCACTTCAAGAGACCACAACTAGCATCTCACGTAATTCTCAGTTGTTTACTCCTTCACCATGTAAATCAAGCGACCCTCCTCACTACACACACACACACGAGATACACATATATGTATATACATATGTATGTATATATCTGTATATATGTATATATAGGTATGAAACGATTATGTTCCCTATTAATGGAACGTTTATTATTATGATTGAAATTAAGTGGTCATGTCTTCTTCCAGGTGTCTCAAGTTCTGATCTTCATGGAGAGTTTGGGAAAAGGAGGTGAGGAGAGCTGGGTTGATGTCAGCAGAGGAAGTTAAAGAGGACATCAGAAAGATTATGGAGGATGAGAAGCTAAAGTGAGTGACACTTCACTTCTTGGAACATAGATGCTTACTCCTTTCGCTTAGATTTTTAAGTGACATCAATCTAGTGCGTTGGTTAGTATTTGAGCTTGGCTTCTCTAATATGAATTATCCTCTTGACTTGCCATTAATTTTCCCCACTTTGATGACCCAGGGAACAAGAATGGACTTCTCTTGCCACATACTACCACTGATCAAGGAACTTTAGACTAGAGTTGCCTTTTCCTATTTTCTGCATCTGTCAGGTAATTTCTTCTACCTTTAATTCTTGTGCCACATGACATCTGCATTGCAAATATTAAGCCTCACGATGATTAGCTATACTGTTGGAATTACACGATTTTTAAGTGACTTAAACCGTTGTCCGGCTTTACGAGGCTTATTCCAAGCATAGTGTTATGCATATAATGTTATACTTCTCCGCGTTTTTTTATGGTGAGATTTTCTTTTCTTTTCTTTTCTTTGTGATGATTAAGGTGTGAGATTCGTTTCTTGGTTTGTTAGGATACCCTCCTCTTGGCGGGCGGCCAAGACGAACTGTGAGAGCAAAACGAAAAAACAAGATCTACCACCCACCAGTTTAACAAGATCTTCATGGTTTGTTTCAACTTCTTTATCACGTAATCAGTTAAATGAGGTTTTACATAATGTTTAACTTCAATCAGGAGTATCTTGACAATTCTAATTGCTCGTGGATCATATGCATATGTTTCTTGCCAAGATTAAGGATGTGTTTCGCTTCGATTTTTTTGGGGTAGATCTATGTCGTTGATTCTTTGGACAGAGAAAGGATTGGAAATGCCGGGCAAAATTTCAGGTAACAAATTTTATACCTTCTTCATCATTATAGGACTTTGAGGCTCCTTAAACTACATAGGTTGAGAATGTGAGATCACGCTAATTGCTAACTTGCATTCTTTCCCCCTTCGAGACCATTATCAAGGACCCTTTGATGGCAAGCAGCATAATCTTAGTATTTGCAAACAAACAGGACCTAGTAAGTTAAGCCAAGAATTTGAAGTGTTAATGGGCAATTGCCTAGCTGTTCATAACCTAATTTACATGGTTCATCTTACATATATTGTCTTCTCAAAATTCCTTCGATTGAAGGGTATGTTACACATAATATTAAACAAATTTAAGAAATAAGAGAATTGAAATAGCTACGAGAAAGTGTCATCACCTTTGAAATGGGAAAAGCATTCCCTATACTATAATAAATAGTAAGTGAATCAACTTACTAATTAAAGCCAAGGCACATCTTCTTCGTTTTTCCATACTTTTTTCACCAAATATGCATTGTGGTATCAATATATTTCATGATGATTGCATCTCGGCTTTTTATAGGATAATATAGTTGTCCTACAAAATACAAACTTTATCCAAGTAAATATTGGAGCACAAGCTGTGAGTAATTACTTCGAGAAAAAGATGAAGGTATCTTGGTATAGATCATGACATGCAGGATTTTTCTAAATTATTTGTGCTCTGATCAAGTCTTTTAGAGTAGACAACATAATAATTTCAATTCCATATTGCTAATTGAAATGGGGGAAGCCGAGAACTATTGCGTTGTTAATGTCAAGCCAGTTCTTTCACATATATGAAAGGGTCACATGAGCAGCAGACATCCGGACTAATAATGTTTTTCTTCTTCACATAGAGAGGTGCAATGAGCCCCTTGCAGAGGTGAGCGAAGGGTGGGCTGCATGATCTCGAGAACAGAATATGGCACATACTGAGGGGCGTGTGCACTTTATGGTGAGGGCCTTTATGATGGATTTGATTGGCTTGCATCCACCTGAAGCGGTTGCAAGACCACAGTCATGCTACTTCATTCTAGGCCCTTCCATCTAATTTGACAACAAAAGGTTCTAAATAATTCGAACCCACTTTAACTCCCCTTTTTTTTGCATCTTTACAAGATGAATCTTGTTCATGATTACAATTGATCATGTCTAGACTATCTTTGGCTTATCGTGGCATGGTAAAGTAACCCACTTTGGGTACTTTCCTTTTTTTGGGCAACTGTGGTCTGTGGGTGATTTAGTCTAGCACAGTAAACCGAATAAATAAAGATCCTTTTTTTGTATTGCATTCCATATCTTTTGCCCTACCAACATGTGGCTGGCATCACAAATTGTTGTAAGTTAGGAAAGATGCAACAGTCTTTCTTTTTTAGATTAGTTCTGAAATATGTATGTTCTATTTGCACAGTGACCTTGACGCCTCAACCATTTGATGTTCCTCGCCAGTCGCCACGGTCATCCGTTTATCTGTTCATTCCAGAAGAATATGCTCCAGCGCATGCGTTCCTTGGTGCGTGCCTGATCTATTGGCTATCTTGGTGCGTGGCTCGACACGGAGGGCATTCGTTTCTGTGTTCGTATGGCCGACTCATCTGGCAGGAACTCGACAGCTTATCTTTCTCCGGAGATGTTTACAAAGCGTTGGATGTGTGTATGATAAACAGCAGTTGACTTGGATCGTGTATGTATATCCTTGAGGGCTTGCGCACATGATTGTTTTGCTGATTGCCTATCAATAAATTTTGGGCTGTGATTTTGATAAATACCAAGTGATGGATGAGCTTTGGCTCGAGTGCTTCTCTTTATGATTGCTCGTAACTTCAGGATACATTATATATTTCTTTTGTTCTCTTTTATGGCTGAGTGATGCTAAGAAACAACAATAAAAAAGAGTTACAGAAATTACAGTATTGGTGGTAGTCTTTTGCAACATGCTCTACTTACTGTCATAGGGGTGTAGCCGGCTCCGACCGAACCAGTTCAGAAATGGAAATCTGTATTCCAATTCGGAGCATATTCAGAAATGGAAGTCGGTATTCGATAGGTTTTGTCGGATTTGGAATTGGTATTGGATGGTACTTATCGGATCTAGAGCCAGAAACGGGAAAGGATTTGGACCGGTAGAAGAATATCCGAGGTTTTCCTCGGTAATATCCGACACATACTATCCCTACTACTTCTAATTTGGAGTTGGTGGTGTTACATCCGTTCTTCACCACCAACCCACAAAACCGAACAGGACGAAAAAAATCGGTCTATTCTTTTTTTTTTTGCTTTCGTTTCTCGCGATAGTTCTCGATCTCGTTCCTCCCGAACAAAACCGAACCAGCCCTTTCCTCTCAAGATAGCTCCAGATTTCGTTCGTCCCAATCTCATTCCCCCAGCCGCCCTCCATCATCGCCTTCGATCCGGCTCCTGATCCCTGCCCCCTTCCAGATTCAGCTCCTGATCCGAGCACGCGCTTGCCGTCGGCGCCAAGCTCGACCTCCTTCATGAGCGGCAGGTTCTTGGTGTTAAGCACCACCACGCGGCCACCGTTCTTGATGTGCACGTCCAGGAGCACCTCTAGGCAATTGAGCGCCATGCCCTCGCGGTCCTTGGGGGACAGCTCGGGGAGCTTCTGCCCGGCCTTGAATCATTTATTTTTAGATCTTTTGGGACGTATACTAAAAATATAATTTCTAAATTTGTTTCAATACCATGAATGCCTAAATTCATGTCAGAGGAGAAACCATAAAAAGTTGTGTAATTAGGAGAAATAGATGTTTGATCTTGTAGCATAATTTTTTTTGCTGTTTGAGCTTTATGTTTCGTTACCAAATTTATTTTTCGTAGCAACGCACGGGCATTAAACTAGTACTATTGAACCTGCAGTAATACATCCCTGCCGGTCCTATCTCTAAACCCGGCAGTGATATTGCTGCCGTTCGTGCATCAAAATTATACCGTTCTTATCACTACCGGTTGTATTTAGAACTGGTAGTGAAAAGATTATCATTGCCAATTGAATTTAGAACCGACAGTGATAATATTATCACTGCCAGCTCGGGCCTACCCGGCAGTGATGGGGGGTCGCAGATGAAGCATTCTGTAGTAGTGAGCTATCAAGGGTCTCATGAACATGGAGGACAAAAAGGAATACATGGAGGCCAATATGGGTGCTGCCCAAAGCTGAGAAGTGCAATGTGACAAGTGCTTCCAATTTCAAGAATTGTGCGTGCAAGCTGTCATGTTCCTGTAGGCATAATGCACATGATTAGAAAGCTTATCAAGTCTACTTTCAAACAACAACAAATGGTTCATCTTTTGGACCTCCCAATAAAAAGTTATAACCATTTTAATGGAAACTGCGTAGAACCCAAACAGACACGCGAGGACTGCTCGTGGTGACTTTTGAGCTAACTTATCTTTAGAATTTGAAAGAGCTTTTGCACCCCATCTAGAAGGGTTGTTATCTAGTATAAATATCCCTCATCTATTGTGTGGAATAACTTTTGGAAAAATAAAAATAGAAAACCCCTTTTGTTCAGTTGTGTGGTAACAATTTCAGAGAGAGATCTCTACCCCTTTGCCCTTGTGATTTCCACACGGCATTATAGAAGTGGTTGTTCGTCGACTCCCAATTGGTGCTCCTGCTCTGTTGATTGCAGGTTGTGTCGGTTGGTAACTTAGAGTGTGGTTGGGAAAATCCTCGATTAAGGTTGCCGTACACAAGATGGTGGTTGGCTTTGAGTACATTTGTTAGGTTGCACTGTTATCTTGGCTGCTTACAGCTAGTTATCTAGTTTGTTGATCCTACGCCATGAAGATAAGCCTTAACACCAGCCATGCCTTTTAGATGGAGTTGCACTGTGTCTAGCTAGCATATTTAATCTGAATTCAATATTAGGCTTGGTGCAATTCACAAGATACATAAGTGCTCCTATGGCTCTTAAGTATGGAACTTCAGGTCCTAAGACTTCCTCATTGTTCGTCCTTTGTCTAAATGGGTCTGTATCTATATAGAATGTTTTGAATGCTTTCTTGGTATAGGTAGACTGGTGCAAAAAGATTCCTTTGAGGAATTGCTCTAGTTGCAGACATAAGCAATATTTAGTTTTATCCAAATCTTTCATTTCAAACTCTATCATAAGGTAAGAACTTACTTTCTTTTATGTCATTCTATCATAAGATAAGAACTTACTTTCTTTTATGCCATTTGTGATTTCGATGATATTCAGACCATCGACATAGGCTAAGATGATATAGAATTTATTCTAGGA